>CAKJTC030000302.1:0-25770 GCA_917499265.3 Mimumesa dahlbomi | reverse complement strand
TTCGTTTGAAATCATTGAGAAGAACTAATCGGAATGACTGTGCGAATATGTCTGGTGCCTTACATCACTTACCATGCGCGCGCGTGTGTGTACGTATGTGTGCGTGCGTGCGTGCGTGCGTGCGTGCGTGTGTACGTGTTGGAGCGTGTGCTTACGCGCGTGTGTTTGCATAAGCATTCTTGCATGTAATACAAATAAAAAAATTCTGGACACAGAGAGGAGATCGAGGGTAAAAGTAATAGAAAAATAACCGAAGGCGTTAATAGTCACGCACATTGAGAAATCACGAGGCAGAGGGATGATCTAGAAAAATAAAAAACTAAGGGAACTCTATCGATACGTTTGAAAAGGAAGGGTGCGAGACCTTTGAACGAACATTTTTTCCTATGATATCCACATTCACAAATCGTTGAATGTTCTGTGTTTCAAAAATTAACAAACTTGGAAAACACATACGCGTATCAGATACCTTGAGATCTACGTACCGCAGCTTTTAAACTGAGAGGAAGGAGAGGAGAACTATTTCTTTAAAAAAACGTACACGTATATAATACATGGTAACGATAATATTAGTTGCCGAATAAGAAGTGTTAATGTATTTAATCATTGTTCTCAATACTTTTCATTTAGCGATCAAAGAAAATGTAGACTGAAAGATTAAGATCATAATATACATATATAAATCCCATACCTTATTTAACTTGAAACACATGGGATAGATTAATGATACCGTTGCGGAGTGTCGATCTTTACTGTATATGTAATTCAGTCACTGCGATGCATGAGAGTTCTAATAGCATGGCAACTATATTTTCACTTTGACAAAATAGTTTATTCACGTCGTTTAATATGATCCACTTTTTTGGATCCGTAAGACGATGAGTTCGATCAGAGGAACACACTAAATACACACACTCGCGCGTGCGCAACGCATTCGCACCACACGCGCGCGCCTGTGCACTTATATACACAATTATAAGAGTTTGGAAGTATAGATATTTTCATTAGATCAAGTATTTTCGGCGCTAGTGGGAGGACTTAAAAAGTGTGTTTATTGGATATGAATGGAGCTTACAATCTTCCTTTTTCATAGCTATTTACAATATCCTTGCATTTTTTTAGTATGCTGCTCTACTTTTCAATACCCAACTTTCACAGCTTTTTCTCTTGTTCTCTGTAAGCGATTACAGTGAAACATTACGACTCGGCGAAAACAAGTTTTTACTATCTTTCCCACTTCCTCTGTACTCAATCCTAGAAAATGGTTTTGTCGTGCAATCATGGTCAGTATTTCGGGAGACACATAGTCATTACATATTCCATTATCCTCGATCTATATGCAACAGTTTTTTACAAAGTTTTTTTCATTAACTTTAATTCCGGAAGATTATATCTTCTATTACAATAAATATCTGAATATAGGTTTTACATCTCGTAACTAGAAGGCAATGGATATGCGTACATGTGTACACCTATATTTATATGTATATACGTATATACACGTTTTTACTTAAACGTATACAAAACATGTGTCAACGGGTTTGTACATTTATGAATGAACATTACAAAAAAACAGTTTATTTTGTCTATGCCTGCCATCCGATATAGTTTGAGAACAATGTACGACGTTGCCGTAAATTGCATACGCTGCGTGTGGAGGGTGTGCGTGTGTGTGTGTGCGCGTATATGTGAGTCTCGATCATAAATGAGATACCAATCATAGATCCAAAGTTCAGGGGTAAGAAATGGTTCGGGGCTTCTATTGAATATTACTGGAATATATAAGTCGTTATTATTATTATTATTATTATTATTATTATTATTATTATTATTATTATTATTATTATTATTCGAATTGTTATTACAACTGTTGTTAATATAATAATAGTAATGATAATTTTTATAATTATTATTATAATTCTTTTCATAATTATAATCATCATCGTCACCATCATCATTATGATTATTATTATTAGTATTATTATTATTATCATCATCATTATCATTATGATTATCAGCATTTCTAACTTTTGTGTAGAAATAATTTATTAAATAATTAAAGTAGTCAATGAATTTTGCGAATTAATTTCGGTAATATTTTAGATAGAATGAAAAACAAGCCTCGTACTCTATTTTTCTTGGATCGTGTTTTTTTTAGATATGATTATGCATTAGTAGTACAAAATTGGGCGGATATCTGGATGCTTTTAGGTAAAATCAACTTTCTTTCATGAATTTTAAGCAGAGATATTTACTTCTACTTTTTTTTCTTTGTTTTGTAATGCGATCTATCATTTAATTGTATACTTGTGAAACCTTTCCTTCTTTCTTTTGCAAATGGTTTGATCATTTTTAATGATTCTTAATATTTTACAGTTTCCAATGTTAACAATCCATTGAAATTGGGATTGTTATACTTCACTATAAATTTATTTCTTTTTTCGTATGTATTTTTAAATAAAGTTACTGTTAATATCAAAGTCAGTATTTTGAATGTGTATTAAAGCACTCGACAGAAAAGATCGCAACCGATGCGGTCCCCTAATACATTGTTTTGTTTACACTAATTGTGGCATTTAAAAGCATAACAGCTGCTTGAACATATTTCTTTTTGTTTTTCTTTATTTACATATTTGTTTACTTATTACTTTTCATATAAACCTTTGCAGAGTTTCTATCTGTTTTTTGCCCGTAGTTATTCTTATTTAATTTCTTTTCTACGATAGCGACGATATGCTTTATTGATTTCGTTCGTATAATTTTGTCGTCGTATAGCTGGCCTGACCGAGGTGATTATCTACAGTTCACCGGATGACAAGAAGAAAAATAGAGGTTTTTGCTTCTTGGAGTATGAATCTCACAAAGCAGCTTCCTTAGCAAAACGAAGACTAAGCACTGGTCGAATCAAGGTCTGGGGCTGTGATATCATTGTTGATTGGGCAGATCCTCAGGAGGAGCCTGATGAACAAACTATGTCTAAAGTAACTATCATTTAATTTTTAACAAATCGAATTGTGCATTTGTAAATTAGCGTATGGATTTACATTAATTTGTACGGCGTTAATTTCCAGGTACGTGTGCTGTATGTAAAGAACTTGACGCAAGATTGTTCGGAAGAGAAACTAAAGGAGAATTTCGAACAGTACGGTAAAATCGAGAGAGTGAAAAAGATCAAGGACTATGCTTTCGTACATTTCGAGGAACGAGACAACGCTGTTAAGGTATATATATACGTATATGTGTATTGCAATACACTTGTACGTTTTGCGAAGTATAACAATGGTTTATACGTGTTCTTATATTCGCCATAGGCTATGAATGAATTGAACGGAAAGGAAATCGGTGGCTCCCATATAGAGGTGTCTCTTGCGAAACCACCATCCGATAAGAAGAAAAAAGAAGAGATGCTTCGCGCTAGGGAACGAAGAATGACGCAAATGATGCAAGGCCGTATCGGGTAAATTTTAATTAATTAGCTGTAACAATTCTTTCTGGAAAGAGAAAAATTTGAAGGCTTAGAAACCTGAATGAGCAGAAATTTCAAAGCATTCCATATCGAAATCTTCCGTGTTTCAGAGGTTCCCCGTCGCATCCAAGTATGATGGGAGGGCCGATGCCAGTTCGCGGACCTGGACAGGGTCCACGAGGTACTGGCGCAGGTATGCGAGGCCAGATGGGACGAGGTGATTATGGTAAGTACAAATCTTTTATCTTGAGTATCGCGGTTATCCGAGGTATTTGCAAGCCTCGTGGCAACTTGTCCGAATATGTTACGTGTAATGCTGCAATCGACTGTTTTAACGATCCCTTTTAACAACTACCTTCATCCATGATATAACGTGCAATATATTTCTTCAGTGCTTATCAATTAACAGATTTTATCAGAAAGTCAACGTACATTATGATACGCGGTTCAATTTTATATTAGGCTTAGACCACAGCGACGGCAAAGATGCGTGAGTTGATAAATAAATCGACGAACGACAAACTTTTATATGTTTAAAATAGAATATAGACATGCTACATGACGGGATAATGGTAAACAATTTGTCGGTGCGGAATAGAACACAAATAGAATATATAAAATATACGCCGGTGATTTTTTCAACTACAAAATATCATAGATTAAACGAGACTAATCGGTACGACCGTTGTAAACATGTTTCAACAAACAGTATTTAGATATAAATATTAATATTTTATTTTTCAGATTTAAATAAACATATTATTAGATAATTCTTATATCGATATCTTGTGGTAATGTTACGTAAGACAGATATCCCGCATGCTTTTGGGGATTTTTCACTATCTCACTACATACCTTTGGCTTACGCGCATGATAGATCGTGAGAGAGATTAAAACATTTTCTAATGCCAGGTTTACAACATCCTTTCAAAACCTTTTCTTCTCGACCTTTGACCAAAGCCACAATCCTAATTATTTAGAACGATGATTGCTCTCGTTAAACACTAGATATAAATTTGATTTACGCCTGCGAAATTAAACAATGCGAATGATTTCGATATCTTGAAACCATTATGAAAATCGATTTCTCTTCTCTGCCGAATAATATTTCATAAGGTTGTAGTGAGAAAGTGCTCAGATAATGGTACACGTTATTTTCATTCGGTTGGACATGTTATCGTCACGCAGTGCTTTTGTTCAGTTATTATTTACTAGGATAATTTAGATATTTGGTCTGAGCCTATTTATTTCTCATATTGGGTCCATATACATATAACTTCGAGAGTATATGTTATTATCAGTATCAGTAGCAGAGAGTCTAAAGTAACGATAATTGACATTTCTGCAATTTTACAGAAAATAAAATTGTTATGTTTGGTAGAGAAGTATTTTTGGCGAGCAATTACAATGTCAGATCTAAGCTAGTTTTTCTATATTATATACATGTTACTTTTATATATATATATATATGTATAAGCTTTAGCTTATATATATATATATGTATGGAAGTACATATATGTATATGTCAGATGTGGCTTAGCATTGTAATAGGAGCACCTTGTTGCCTTACCACTACCACTTCCTGTGACACCTGTTTTTCTTTTTTATTATACCAAAGAATAATTGCATGTGTATTGTTTGTTTTTGTATTCTTGTATGGTGCCCTATAGTGAGATTTTTTTAATTTTACGGCAGTGAACAATCACGCGCATTGCCTAGGGAGACAGTCAATTCTTTGTTGATTTTTTTTATGTATTTATATATACTATACATACTTCATTTTTTATGTGAGCGTGTGTACTTCGTTGAATTTTGTATGCATCATCAATTCAAAAATCTGTTTACAGCTCTCAAGGATATAGGTAAGCCGCGACATTTGAATGATGAATGCGACGTTGTAGAGTATCGTTTTGTAGTTCTTGTGTATTTTCTGCCCTTTACGTTGAATTATACCTGACATTCATAAACGTACAGTGCAAGATCATCGAAATGTACAAGTTGTTTTGCGATTACTTTTATTTGTCAATTACACGAATCGTAAAATAAATCTGTGTCTTGCGAAATAAAATTTTTTCGATTGAGGTTTGAAATTTTTCGATCATCTTGAGCAATGTACATATTCAGGACACGTGTTGGTGGTAGGGTAATCATTGCGAAGTTTTGTCTGTGCAGTATCGTTAAGAAAAATAGAAGAACTGTTTCGTGACGATTTTGGTTTATTGATTATTTAGTTAATATTTCTTTCACAATTAAAAGACAAAAAAACACGCGCAACGTGTGATTGCGATTATCTATAAATATGTTAAAGTTGATTTTTTCTTTTCTTTTTTTCCATTACTGGCACTTGAAACATCATCTTTTCCCGGCATGCCTTTTTTCAATTACAAAGAAAGATAAATAAAAAAGTATTAATTTGTTTTGAGTAAGTTGTCAAATTGGATATATCGTGGCTAAATTTGGGTCTATTTGTAATGTGTGTTTTTATAGATTATGATTACGACTATTACGGTTATGGGGATTATCGAGGTGGCTACAGTGACCCATATTACGATGACTATTATCGATACGAAGATTACTATTTCGATTACGCGCCGCCTCCGCCACCTGCCAGAGGGAGAGGCAGGCAGCCTCAACCGGTGGGTCGCCTTTTTTAATGGTTCTAAAAAGTCGTTTTCGTTGTTGAATCATTATTATTTTTCTTTTTTTTCTTTTTTTTGATATATAATGCATTATATATCAGCGGTAGTTTGACTGTGGCATAGTGTTCGCGAATTTAAAATCCTCTTGAAAATACGTGCGTCTGTAAAAAAAAACAAACAAAATAATCCACAATTACATCTCTTCTCCAAAAAACATCATACCCGGCCCAAGAAAACTGTTCTTTTTTTGTCTGATGATGAGCGTGTTTCTTAATTAACTTTTCGCTAAACTAACACATATAAATGTAATATGTATATAGATACTATACATATTATACGTGCTAGCTTTCTTTGCAACTACACCATATTAACAAATGCAGGGATGCACAGTTTATAACGGTTTTAACTCTTCCCCTTTCTTTTTAAATTAGCTATTAACTGAAACAAATACATTGCATCTACAGTAGAGAGAGAGAGAGATAAACATGATTTCGACGATATATCACTGCAACTACGAAGGGCTGTAGCACACGGGCGGCTTTAGTACAGATCAAATACGGGAAATCTTTTCCTACAAAGAGAACTTGTATACTGTGAGTGCACTGTATTTTCAACACATTTTTGCGCCCCCTCCCCCTACTTTTCAAATGAGATCCTATTTTCTACTACGTGTCGATTACTAAGTCTAAGACGCTTGTACTAAAAAATGGCCCCTCTAATCCGAACACATTGCCACTTTCAAATTGCTTGCCAAAAAAAAATACCAAAAGAAAGAAATCATATCTGAGCCATGGTAGACCCATTCCAAAATTTCTTCGACGACAGTACAGCCGGGAAAAGCTTTATACAAATATAAAGGAAAATAAAAGAGAAAGAGAAAGAAAGCGGTAAAACGGGGGATCATGCTAGA
Organism: Mimumesa dahlbomi; assembly: GCA_917499265.3. NCBI lineage: Eukaryota > Metazoa > Arthropoda > Insecta > Hymenoptera > Crabronidae > Mimumesa > Mimumesa dahlbomi. The sequence goes on along the minus strand of CAKJTC030000302.1, from coordinate 18,755 downwards.
CTCAGAGAGGGTAATAAATGTGGTACCCTTACTCACTCACAGAGAGAAAGAGAGGGGAAGATAGAGAGAGAGAGAGAGAGAGAGAGAGAGAGAGAGAGAGAGAGAGAGAGAGAGAGAGAGAGAGAGAGAGAGAGAGAGAGAGAGGGAGAGAGGGAGAGAGAGAGAGGGAGAGAGAGAGAGAGAGAGAGAGAGAGAGAGAGAGAGAGAGAGAGAGAGAGAGAGAGAGAGAGAGAGAGAGAGAGAGAGAGAGAGAGAGAGAGAGAGAGAGAGAGAGAGAGAGAGAGAGAGAGAGAGAGAGAGAGAGAGAGAGAGAGAGAGAGAGAGAGAAATCCAAAATGTAAACTTGTCATATAGTAGGAAGAATAAAAAATGAAAGACCGAAAGAGGGAAAGCAGAAAAGAAAAAAAGAAAGAAAGAAAGATCGAAAAGACGAAAGAATGAAAGAAAGAAGGAAAGACAAGATCGCAAGTTTTTAGTGTTGCAGGGTTCCTTAAATACTACTCACCTCACTGCTAGCGAGCTTCCGAAGAGACAATTCCAGACGTAGGCAGAAAGCAGTGTGTACAAGAGAGCTCGTTTTTGTTTTTCTTTTGAAAATGTACTTATCTGTATATGTATATTATATATACCATATTATATATATGCACATACATACACACACATATCATACGTATACGTGTCGCCGTCGTATCGGCTACGTATATATTCGATTTGTGTACATTCTGAGTTTTGTTTTCGATGTTTCACAAACATGTCGCGTGCGAATATGTTTCTTTATTCCGCACAGAGAGCGACGTTGCGTCTCGTGGCTCGGATATGATACACGTATATTTTCTAATGTCAAGTTGCAGGGTTATCCAAATACCGTAAGAGAGCATTCGGCACCCTGTGAAGATCATTGCGACTATACCATCATTTTTATTATTACATTGACTTGATTGATTGATTGATTGATTGCGATCAACTTTTTCTCTTGGCAGTTTCGTTCGCTATGCGACAAACACACAACGACTTTATATTACATATTTTGCATTTACTCGATTTTTATATAGCGTTCATTCCGGACGCTTTTGTGATGTTATTCCTCGTGCCGTTGTTTACTACACGTTTCTATTTTTGTAGTAGATAGTTCGTCGCTTTAGAGGATGATTACCAATTATCTCGTACCTCTTCTCTCTTTTTTTTCTCTTCGAATTAAGCGCTGTTACCTGTGAATTCCTATTATATATGTCCGTCTACTTTAGTTTTCTTACTTTTCGATGTTCTCTTTGAGTAATCGATGGGCCGATTTAATACGGCTGTCGTCGAGTATTTTCTTTTTTTTTGGTTCGATTATGTCGTCTACTATTTTTAATGCTCTGCTTACTGTTGTGTATAGTTTTAAACGTAGTAGGCATCCGTTCACGATTCCGCTTGGTTCCTTGGACCTATTGTATTTTCAATTTGTCCCAGGATCGACAGCGAATGGATGTTGTTACTCATACGTTATACTTTTCATCCGATCGTATCTCGAGAGATCGAACAGCGACCCATCACACTAGTGTGACAAAGAAACTTAGGTCGAAGGGTTGTTCTTCGAATAGTCGAACGTATCTTTCTTTTTTACCGTTATGTTTTTTGGTTTATTAACCTTCGAATGTCTGCCAGTGAGTGAATCGAGGAACGGTAATACACGTTTAAAAAAAGGAATGCTATTGTCGTTGTTTTTCCTGTAAACTTTTAAAGCTGCTCTGAAATGGGAAGGTTTTCATAAGAACGTCTCCGAAATTTGATCGTTTTTGAAAGTCGATGGGAAATTGATGGATTTTCCAATATCGCACTTCGTACGCGAGTAATATTCGCTGAATATTGCAAAGATCAAAGAAGATTCGGTAGTCCATTACCGAATGTACATATCTGTCACCTTCTGTTTCTTACAGGAGTATTGTTACCAGCACGGAGAAAGTATTTGTATACTGTGAAGTATCATGGATCGCCAAAATTGAAATCCGGATAGTAAAACGAGTTAATTTCGATTCAATGTGCCAATTTAATAGCAGGAGGAAAAGTTTTTCGCAAGTCGCACAGCTGTGTTGGAACGTAAAGGATTACTGTACATTTTTGATCAGTCGTTCGTCAAGAAAACGAAACAAATCAAATGAGAACGAAATATAACAGAAACCGTACATTACTATGCCATTGTCGTATACACACTTGTTCGTTGAAGCGCATAGGCGTGATGTAGAATAATAGTCCACGATCAGAACGAGGGAAATTAATGTAGAAATTGAGAAAGAAAACAAACGAAAAGTATTTTATACTAGGTCGTATCAATAACTGGTAGCGCCGGTACAAAACCATTTCACGGCTGTTTGCTTTTGCTTAATTGTATATAAAAACCGCTTACGCTTTTAAAAAAACACCCCGCTATAACGCTACTGCTACTGCTGCTGTTGCTGCCGCTGCTGTTGCTGCTGATGCTGCTGCGCTGCTTATATAATTATCTTGGTTGAATTTTGTTCTAGCTGCCAGTGCAGTAGGTTGTGTCGCTTAAGTTCCTTCGCCAACCAATACAGTTCGCTTTATCGCTTTACTACATTGGATAACTCTGCTAACTCTACTGCTGTATGTAAAAACAACGTGGTTAGTAAGATTTGGTTCTAGGTGATCTCCTCCTCTGTTGCATATATTTTTCCTTTTTCTTCCATACATTTACACACTTGAAACTATATTGTACAAACGTTAACACAATCTGATTTCCTTTCTTTCCTATCAACTATCTCTCTGTACTCTATTCTACACAACATTCGTGACACATATACACGCACACACCACGAACATTACACACAGGTCCATACATATTCATAATACATCATTCTATCTGTATTTAACACTTTATCTCTCTTTTTCTCTATGAAATACACATTATATATATATCTGTACATGTACCTGTTTATATATAATATGTGTACAAATGTTTAATAGGTATAAAACGAAACGAAAGAAAAATGTATATAAGAGTAGGACTGATATATATATATATATATATACGTATATATATCATATGTATACGTATATGTATATGTATACGTATACGTATATGTATACATAGGGAAGGTCGATTTCGATTTAGCAAAAGGAAGAATCACCTTAATGCAATACATCGATTCTTGAGACGGTATACAATCTATGATCCATCGTATTAGGGATATATGTAGCGTGATGCTACCGTGTTTAGGGAAGTTTGAAAAGAGAAGTGTTGGAGGAGGAAATAGGATGTGTAACAGATGGGGTAACGATTGGGTGTGTGTTATTTGGTCAGGCTGGACGTGGCCGTGGAGTAGTGGCGCGTGGCCGAGTCGGTGGCCCGCAAGCCCGTGGGCCAGTCAGGGGGGGACGCAACCCCGCAACTTCCGGGGCCCGTGGGGTCCAGCGGCTGGCCGCTCGTGGGGGGGTCCGCGCCAAGGGAAGTTTACCAGGTGAGGATGGTCTGTATCTCCACGAATCAATCATCTTTTACACTAATACGCTCTACTACTTTATATTCTTTTCCGTTTAGACCTTTTTATTTCTATGTTTCCGCTTCCGAGTCTGTGAATATTGTTTCGGTTTATTTTATATCCTTATGTACTTCCACTCTTCTTTAAGAACGATAAATATAACGTTGTTAGAATATGTACTTGATTTCGGGAAGAAGGCTGTTTTCAAGGAGACATGGAACCCGTGGCATTCACTAAGATTTATAGAGATTCATTTGAAAAGTCGTGTATATTTAATTCGACTTGAAGCTCGATAAATATTACTGAAATACATTGGTTTGGATTGAGCTGAAAATGGCTAATGAAAATCAATGAAACATTCAGTCACGTTCGGGAGCTGTAAGATCACCCTTGTAATATCTCATATTTTATTTCTTTCGTGTTATTTATTTTTATTTTCACGATTTAATTCGCACACCTTTCCTCTTCTCTTCGCGCGTTACAGCGCCTCAACATCAGAGAACACACGTTTTTCCTCACTTAACGGTCTTCACGAACGATTACCCTTCTCTGCTCCATTTTCCTTTCCTTTCTATCTCTTGGCGAAAGTACTCTGTACGCGTAGAAGCTGCGGAAGCGTGATGTACAAACGTAAGTACACGGTTTATCGTTTTCAACTATGAACAGCGGAAAATCATTATTGCAATCCTGTGCGTATGAGTTTTACAGCTCTTAAATAATTCGTGGTAGCTCGTATCCGATAAAGGACTCGCTACATATTTCTTTGTCCACTAACCTTTTTCATATGATTATCATTTTTTTTTTGTTTAGTAATTCGGTTTTAGATAAACTAATAACTGTCGGGGTTCGCACTTTCACATTTGCAACTTGTACAATATGTATACTTTCAAGTAGTATCGCTTGAATCTTCTTAGTGCTAATTAATCCAATAACATGAATATCACTCTGCTATCGTTGGTAAGCGTACTATGTAGCTGAAATCTTCTTCCTACGTGACGATTTTTCTGCCGAATAATTCCCAACGAATCCAACCATTATCGTAATTATAGATTGTCGTGTAAATGCGTATTTTTAATCGGATTGTCTAACGAAGAGAATCGTGGGGCTCCTCCGGAAGAAATTGACACATTGAATCCATTGTAGTAGAACGGGAATGCGTGAATCGAAGATATCGCTTCAAGACGGCACGTTTGACTTTCCCACGGCGATGCTTCATTTCGTTCTCGTTTCCCTGGAATTCAATCTCATCGTTCGTATCGTGGTATATTTGCTGGTCATTTCCTCTCCATCGTTACAGTATTTCGCAAACGGTGTTCCGATGAATCTTGATTATTTCTGAATCGCCAGTCCAGTTACTGCTAAAGACTACCTGTACTCCATTTCATCCAGATTCCAAGGATATTGAATCTCCTCTATCGAATATCCATCATTCACATCCAATTATTTACCTGCTAAAACCACACAGAAACATGCCAGTACACAGACACGGCCGAGTGTCCAAAACGGTAGGGTACTAGGCTACACCTGTCTAGAACCAGCTTTAACCTTGTTTATCTTCTGCTCCGCAGCAGGTAAACGAAAGTTTGACGGGGGTCACCAGAACCAGGGGGAATCTAAGCGTCGCTTCCAGAGCAACTGGGGAAACCAACCCCTCGCCCAACAGCCGCTGGGCAACGCGTACGGACTGGCGAGTGTGAACGGTGGCAGTGGTGGTGGCGGCGGCGACGTGGCATTCACGGCGGGGGGCCGGGCGACCCTCGTGCCCGGAGACGACCACGAGTGGTACCAGGACTCCTACCAGTCGTGGAGCTAACTTCCAGTAGAACGAAGAACGGAACGCGCGTACGGATCCAAACGAGAGATACGAGAGGTAGGGGATGCCCAGGGATAGAGGTGGAAATAGGGACAGACAGACAGACAGGGAGAGAGAGAGAAAAAAACGAGAGCGAGAGAGAGAGAGAGAGAGGGAGAGTGAGAGAGCGAGAGAGAGAGGGGGAGTGAGGGAGCGAGGGAGGGAAGGGAGAGAGAGAAACAGCGTGAGGAGAGAGGAAGGTGAATAATCCACTTGTGTAACTATTTACTCTATCCGATCACTTACAAATTTGACACTTGAGAATGAGACAAAAAATGTGGACGAAGAAGAATACAAGAACGAGAAGTAATAGGTGGATATGGAGATGAATACAGAGATGGAGATGGAGGGGAAAGGAGAGAGGAGAATGAAGAATGAAGAATGAAGAATGGAGGGAGAATGATGATAAAGGCAAGCATATTTTAAACAGTGTGCTAATTGCGCCACCACCATCGCCCGCTGTTGTTGTGATTATGTACAGTGATGTGCCACTGGGACTAATTATTACATCGGAGTGACCACCCACCCACCCCGTACTATTATTATTATTAAATACGATAATACTAATCATAAGTACCACTACTGCATTGTCACATTGTTTACTGCCAAGTGATTCTTACGGAAGATCCAGCGATGTTGACATTGGGATTGTGATGGCTCGTATTAATTAAGAGAACTTAAATGGAAGCCTGCGGTTTTATTAACGATGATGCGATATGATGATAACTAGATTTTTTTGAATCTACGTGAAAAGGAGAGATCGAACGCGTGCGTTTTTCTTTAGATAGGCCGAGGGGAAAAGTATAAAAACGGTGACATGAATAAGGGAGAGAGAGAGAGTGAGTGAGTGAGTGAGTGAGTGAGTGAGTGAGTGAGTGAGTGAGAGAGAGAGAGAGGGAGAAAGAGAGAATGAGAGAGACTATGAGAGAAAGTGCGATGAGGTGTATATGTGTGAGCGAAAGAGAGAGAGAGAGAGAATTTTGAATTTTGAATTTATTTCAAAGAAAGAGAGAGAGAGAGAGAGAGAGAGAGAGAGAGAGAGAGAGAGAGAGAGAGAGAGAGAGAGGGAGAGAGAGAGAAAGAGAGAGAGGATAAGGGGGAGATAGTGCAGAAGAGCGCAAGCAAGAGTGAGAGAGCACTATAAAGGAAGATAATGGAGGCATGGAGAGAAAGTTTGCAAAATCTACAAGAAGATTATTGGGCGAGAATGGAAATGTCACTCTGGCACATGTAAAGGAAAAGAAAATGGTAGATACGATTGTTTTTGCAAGTTGATAAAGAAATTGTGGATTCGTATGGTTGCGTGCCCTTGGAGTGTGTGCATCTCTGTGTGTCTGTGTGTGTACGCGTGCTTGGAGCGCGCCAAGCGCCGCTAGACCTTCTATTGTTGGTCTATAAATGTGTACAGTCAGTGAAACTATTATTATTAAGGGTCAGGCAAGTTTTACGGAAGTAGAAAAGTGAAACGTTGCAAGCCAATGGTTCTATGGGATTGTATTCCCAAGACTCGTTCGGTGATGGTCACGGAAAAGTAAAGAAAAAGGGTCTTTTCTATTGAGTCTTTAAAAAGGAGAACAAGGTTACAAACGTAAAAAAATGATAAAGTATTGCTCACGAACGAAAAAAAAACATTTTTTAAAGAAAAATCCATTTGTACAAAAAAAATTTTCGATGGCAGTATCCAAAGTAGTGCGGAAACTCAAGTCTAAATTATTGTGTTATTTATTTGTCGGTGTTTTTTTTTATTTGAAGACGTATGAAATATGGGATAAAAAAGTAAGGAAAGGAATCGTTGAGAGCAAATGAACGAACGAGGCGAATAGGGAAATTATTAAAATACGTATTTTCGTTTTATATTATTTCTTAAATTTTACTTTCAAAATTTTAGTTTCGCGTTCTTTCGCGTAGCCGCCCTGGTGCGTACGCGAAAAGCTCTTTTTAAAAGATAAATAACGACTGACTAAAAATTTGATAATGATAGTCACGGATTGAAGTTAGGATGTAAAGTGTACGCAGAAGTTTACAAATGCATGAACACATACAGCACACATTTTGAGTGTTGACTCGTTGTTATTGTTAGCCTGTTAGTTAATTAGTAAGAGTTGTAAGTGCGGGCTGTAGTTGGTCCCTGTCCCTGGAGCCCAGACACCCCCTGTTCTGGAGATTATTTGAAAAGGGAAATGATGATAAAAAAAGAACATACGCAAATCATTTATATTTTACACGCACCCCCGGATACGAAGAAAAAAGAGAAAAAATGATAGGAAGCTAGTTAAATGGCAAGAAAGATAAAAAGAATTGTAACGAAACGGCTGCATATCAAACCCCCCTGTTAAATCGTACTCCATCTACGAGTAAAAGAAACATACACTAATCGCGTATATCGGCCCCATCAAACATTAAAATAGCAGTAGGATTGAGAAACACAATCTATGAGAGACTTCAAAAAAAATGATGAAAAATGATAACGAAAAAAAAGAAATCTCTGAATGATGATTTTCTACGCCGCTGACCACCCGAATATGATCATGTATGCGAAACAAAAAAAATAACAATTTACACAATACACGATTAAAGTACGAAACGGTAGCCTCCCCCCCCCCACACACACACATACACCCACCCCATTGACAAAATGTCTAGATGACGATTGATTGTTCGCAAGCCCTCGCGTTTATGACAATTTTGTTAATTTTTATTCACGTTTTACTTAAGTCTAATTTTTTTCGTCATCGAATACTGTTTCGGTAGCGATGAGGTAAACTGCATCTAGTAATTAACGGTTAAATCTCATTCTTTACTTCCTGTCCCCAAATCACACACGATTGATCGTTTTACATTTTCAAGGAAACGATAAACGGGAAAAAAGAACGAAGCCAGCAATCGAAAGAAAGAAAAAAAAGGAAACTTATCTAATATCGATTTCAAATATACCTTTCATTCCTTTAGTTCCCCACCCCCTTTTACTCATTATTCACTTACCATATTTTATACCTACCTACTCTACTTACCCTACACAACACACACCCTATTTATAAAAGCATAATATCGAGGATATAATAATATTAATATTAACAATATGATAAGGATGATATTGCTAATCATAACTTGAGTGGGTTTTTGTGACACGAATAATGTTTCTCCAATATAAACGAAAGAATAATAATAAACCAAAAAAAAAAATAAGAAAATTCTGGTTTTTCCTTCGGAAAATTGTTGATGATTGTGAAAGGAACGGTGTTTTGAAAATAATACATTTACAAATACAAATACAAATACAAATACCATACGTAACGTACATAATTAAAGCAAAAAAAAAAGAAAACCAATAAAAATAAAAGTGGAAGGCAGAATGGAACGAAAGATTAACGTAAAGCGCGAAAACGAGAAATTAAAACTCTAATAAATGAACGGAATAGATAAATAATACAAATAAAAACGAGAGAAAGAGATAGAAGACAATGAGTTCGGCTTGCGGGGGCAAGGAAGCATAACTGGCAAAAGCGGAGGCAGTTCACGGTGACGAGACTTTAGACTGATCTAGGTACTAGCGTTACGATATTTGGCCCAGCCCCGGCTTTTTCGTGGGCGCCCCAACGGAACCCATCCGACTTCACCCCCCCCCCCCCCCCCCAAACCGATACCCCTCTACGACACTTATTTTATACACGTATATTGACAGCGGTATGGCAGCTGGGGCGCCCGGGGGGCTAGTCGGTCGCATTTAGGATAATGCACCACTGTGACTGACTGATGCTGTAGCCGCGCGTATGCGCGCGCGTGTCCTTTCGAACCCGGCCCAAAAATGCCCAAACGAAAAGAAAAAAAATCAATTTATATTATTATTATTATTATTATTATTATTATTATTCGCGGCACACAACCTTCTGTTTTTTCTTTTTTTGGGAAACTTGACTCTATATATAAATATATATATTAATTAATTGATTAATGAATTATATATATTTTTTTTTTTTTTGGTTGGCCCCGTAACAGGCGGATGTTGTGTGATTTTTGGGTCGAATCCAATTTATGTTAATAAGCGACCCAAACCACGTGTTTTTTTAATTATATATAAATATATTATATATTATATTCCTGCGAATATGCATTTTTGTGACGTGATGTTATTTAGCACTAATTGAGGATTAAAAAAATGAAAAGTAACAAATTACGAAAGACGGAACGATTATAACGATTAAAATGATATAATGAAAAAAATATTAAAAACTCCAAAAAAAGAAATTATTATGATGATGATTATGATGATGAGGATGATGACGATGAGGATGACGATGAGGATGACTATGATGATGAGGATGATTAGGATGATGAGGATGATGAGGATGATGAGAATGATGAGAATGATGAGGATGATGAGGATGATGACGACGATGATGGTAACGTAACAAACACACCCTCCACACACGAACATTTATACGGTTTTATGTTTCTCGCGCCACATTGCCACATGTCAGCTCCACGGCTAAAAACGAACGACAAATTTTTTCTTACGACCAAATTCTTCTATCGTTTAATAATTGTGTTCTCAAATTTTTTTCTATTATTCACCTACCAATTGCTTTGCTTTTTTTAATTCCCGCAATTTTTAAAAGTTGCCCCTAATTTTAGTGTGACGTAGTTAAACATAATGATTAATAATGAATTTAAAATGATGTTAAAATGGTTCCTTTTCGGGCTAGGAGCTTGATTTAAAGTGTCAAAGATTTTTGTGTATGACCAGATGTATTCTACATGTCTCAATAAACAGTTGTATGTGAATTACCTTTCTTAATTGACGCATATTTATTTCAGTACCCTAAACCCGACGTTCTTTATTTTAATCACTATTTTGTCTATCTTTTTTTCAGACGATTCTCATTACCTTTCTCCAACGCCTTCCGTGGAACATCCCATTCGTATCTACTCCATCGAACTTTTCTAATAGCGTCTCATATTCGTTTTACATTTGCCATTTAAATCACCATCGTGGTTCGCTCGAACCGGAGACCAACAAGCTGTTCGTTCAACTAACGATGTGCCTCCATTACTTTCCGAACGTTTTCCACTACTATTAACATCGTGATGAATTATATTGGACGGACGACGAGAAATAGTTTCCAACCCGTTTTGCGCATGCCTATTAAATTTCCCTGCGATGTCAACGATCTCTGGTTATAGATGGGGGATTTTAAAAAAGCGCGGATTTTTTTTAATAGATTTTCTATACCACCTCGGCACCTACCGAGCATTGCATACGTTTTATGTGTATCACGAATTTCTCCTGCAGAGAAAATCATGCCATCGAGTGTACCGCACTTGGTGGGTTCTGTCGACATCGACGAGAAGGGCAAACATCTGAGATAGTGGAAAATATCGGAGATATGAAAATCAATTACCAGCTAAATCTATCTCCTCCATCCATCCTACATGTTTTCTTCTTCAGAATTTTACTATTCGCAGTGTTTTCCATCTCGGAAGTAATCCGTTCAGAAATTGTATGTTGGTACCCGACGTATTTTTAATATCTCATCGAATACTACCACAGCATTTGACGCTTACGTCGCTTAGAATGCATTCAATTATCAATAAATTATCCAGGAGCGGTAGAGAGGAGAGGTAGCAGCTTTGAAGCGTTGACGACTAACAGCGTCGAGGTATTTACATAGCCGAGTAATTATACGCTTCTATACTTTATACGTTAATATACGAGCGTGTCAAAGAACTACTTCGATTTTAGATATTTCATCGTTTCGCAGATCCAAATCCCCCCCCCCTATCCTACAATCCCGTACACGGTATGTCGTTCCTTTCCACTTCTCGGTTTAGACCACCCTCCCACTTCTGGCTTCGGCGACCTCTATCGCTAGGGCGTGTGTTGGAGGGGTGGCTCAGTCTCTCGACGGAGGGTCGAGCAGCTGGATGTGTTGTTTGCTCCGACCACCCTAATGCCACGTACATCTGTTTTTTGAAATAATGTTACATGTTAATTCGAGACCTCGAGAGTCGTTCGGTTAAAAGGTCGCGGATGTAACGCGACGCCTTCACGTATCGTAAACTCCCCGGACATCATAAAAGTGTGTACCGATACACCGTCGTTTGGTAATCTTTTAGCTCGGGGAAATGCGAGAGCAAGTGTGTACGTGTGTTTGTGTGTAACGCGTTGGGAAAGTGTGTGTGTGTGTGTGTGTGTGTGTGTTTGCGAACCACCCTTCGACACGTCGCATCGTCTCGGTCGTGAAGCGAGTTTACATGAATATTCTCGAATATTTGAAGAAGCCACCCATATCCTGGCTGTCAAGGTACGCACGGGTTTTCCCTAGTCACACGCGATATCTCTCACGGTTACCACCCCGTTTCTACGCAACAAGGGTGGTGACCAACTGCATATTTAGACGAGTGTTTGTTACGTATTTATAATCTAGATTAACGGGAACGAAGCTTGTTACCCAGGAATAGAAGTAAATCGCGTTACTTTGCGAGCCACGCGGCGCTCGACATGGTCGAGGTATAGCGAGTCGCCTTCTCTCGCAGCTCACCATCCCATAGTCGATCAACTTGCGCTTGTCGGCATCTCGATACGATTTCCGCCTCTCTACCTGTGGATCTGTAAATTTTGTGTTCTTCAGAATGCTCATTTCTTATTCGAGTTATTTCATCGGTGTGTTAACTTGGCGCGCGCGCGCGACGCTACTGTAAACGTGCAAATAATACGGAAGGTCCAAGAAGAACGCGGAGCGTCGAACAAAAATTGTCCCCCTAACCGCATATTTCTGTGAGCAATTTTCTTCGCGAATGTCAACGCCACGTTTTGCGGGGAGCCCGATGTATGTGCGCGTGTATCGAAGATAGGGCAAAACGCGCGTGTGTACGTGTGTGACATCGTTTTCGCAAGAGAGCGTCGTCCGGGAAAGGGTCAAAAATGTAAATCGCGGCCTTGTTCGCGTGGACGTACACATACGCATACGTACACACATGCACGGATAGATACAAACGGGAACGCAGGGGTTGATCTCGGCGGAAAACCGGCGCGCTTATCACTGGAGGCGCTGCTATTGACCATCTTGCTATCCTTTTCCGAGCGCATGGGTGCGGTTCCGACTCAACGATATATTCTTGCTCCAATTCAAAACGATTCACAAACGTGACTCGTTGTTACCGTTCGCTTCGTCGGAGGAAAATATACCTGCGAGAATATGCTGAATTTCAAAGAGAGCAGCTTAAACAACGTATCATCAGCTGGCACGTTACTCGAAGAATCTATAAAATGTCGTATATATTCTAAGGGCGTGGCAAATTAGAAATATTTATCAACGGTTTATCGACTATCCACTTTTGTTTCACAACTGTTCAATGCGTGCGTTACTACTGGTTTTTCATAAGCAGAAACAAGATAGTATTTAGAGACTGGACCATTCGACTCGACGACTCGCATTGGTATCTATCGAGTGTTTCTCGATTCATCGATAGGGAACCGTAATTTCTAATTCATTTGCGATTAATTATTTTATAGTCCATTACAAAGTTAACTGCCATAATATTAGTACATTCGATCTCGCCGTTCCATTGCATGTATCTCCTTACCGACTTTATCACTGATGTCGACTACTGAGATCGTTTAGCCCCCATTTATCAACGTTTATCTTCCTGTGATATGTTTCGTTTCTTTTTGTCCTCTACGATGTAATTCGAGAAAATATGCGCGATGTTCGGCGGATTCGAAAATGACTCGGTCTTACCATGTGGTCATTTGATTCGGCCGACTAGTTAGCTGTATGTACAATAATCCCGTAGTAATACGTTTGGAACGTGTATTGCAGATGATCTTCCGGATCAGTTTCCCTTCCTCTTGCTGTGTCCGGAGTAGAGACTGACGATATGGTAAAGGCATTATTAATCGATACTGTTAACTTTTTTCACATGTATACATATACATATAATATTTATGCGTATCGTATATACGATAATTCTCGATCGTTATCGACAATAACGGAGGGGAACATAAATGTATATTCTTAGGATGCAGTATGGCTTCAGTACTCTGGCATGCCTCTGGGAATAGTTTTGTTTCTCCTGCCTTTATCTTGCTCTTGCTACTCTGTCCCCACAGCAGTACAGGTCAGTGGCAATATGTAATTTATTTCTCTACTCGATATATCGTTCTGGTTTGCTTATCGAGTATAAAAACGAGTCGAGTAACCCTTTGAAGCGCGTATGAAACAATTAACGGGATAGAGAGAGATAGAGAGAGAGAGAGAGAGAGAGAGTAGAGTAGAGTAGAGTAGAGTAGAGTAGAGAGAGAGAGTTAGTTTCGCGGTGTTTCTTTTCCCTTCTACATTTATTCTTCTTCGGCACACTCGTTGGAAACTAAAATCAATTTGACTCGCCTACGCGAAACGTTCTTTTCTTTGGAATATCTTGTGTAGAATTACGCGAGAAGTAGCGCGTCCCCTTGAGCATAGGGTAAATATTGACCGCACAAGCCTGAAATCGTCGGAACGAACCGAGTGTGCGAAAGAATGCACGTTCCAACTACTTGCGTACGATACTTCAAAGGGTTTAGCCGGCGTCGATGAGTTTCTTGTTGTTACATCGCTAGTACTTAGTTATCCAGTAGCGGTACCATCTATTCGATCCACATCGTAATCCATTCTCTCTAGCCAATAGACGTAGCATTAATCGTTTTCTCGTTATAATTAACAAAATGTTGGTGTGGTTCCCGGTGGCGGTGGATGTTCTCGGGATACGTTGAATCCTCAACCGTTCAGGCCGCGAGGTAATTGATGTCCCACTGCCACAGCGAGACTACGTTGCATCACTGCCACCACCTCCACCGGGACGTCTCACCACTGCCAGAACGCCAAGTACGTCTCTGATAATAATAAATTGTATTAAATCCTCTCTTTGTATTTTGTCCCGATCCCCTGGTAGACACGTAATTAATTTTGCTCCTTTTAATCGTAGCATAGTTGGATTAGTTTTCGCCCTCGATCGAACCCTGTGACCCGGTAGTTTTCCGTAGAAATGTTTATTAGATTTTGCTTAAAGATCGAGAGTTCGTTGGCTTTACTTCGTTAGGTTCTGCGTGTTGTTAGATTTGATTTGTATTCGTGGTAAATCTGAACTTTGTAGAGTGCGACCAGAAGTTTGTAAGCACTCCGGACGGCCCTTTGAACGGAACGTTTTACGCGCCAACGCTGATTAATCCGGACGGGGAGTCGCGGCAGTGCGTCTACACGTTCCTCGCGGGGCCGCGGCAACGGGTCGAGGTTGTCTTCACGTCGTTCGGTCTAAGGGGAACACCGCCAGAGTGAGTTTCGTAAAGGGAGATAACTCCCTGTTAACCTTTGCATGATGCAGTTTTATTTGCTGTCTCTCGTTTTGTTTGACGTTGGAGCTACGATACGAGTTCAGGGATGTTGAGAGACCGATTGATTCGATTTATCGATTATAAGAAATTTAACATCCGTGACTTTCATCCATGAAATCCATCCATGAAATTTAACATCCGTCAGATTTTTAACATCCGTGGACTTGTATACCTTTACGTAGGATATCTATACGCTTGCGTTTTCCTCTCCTCTGTTACATCTCCTTTACATTTTTATGCACATACAATATGTATATGTATGTATATCATAGTTAAAGAAGCGTTGACCTTACAAGTACATATAAAAAATTGTTTGATTAAATTACGCGTGCAATTGGTAGTGGAGCAGCCGTCGGAGAATTACCGGCGTAAGTGTTGTTTGACAGTAGTTTACACGTGGCAAATGTTTGTCCACTCGCTAGCGGGATCTCCTAATCACGCGCAACTTGTCGGTTTTGCAGCTGTGTTCACGAGTATATGGACGTGTATGCGGAGATACGATCGGAGAATACGACCAAGTTGATAGAAACACCGTTCGGCGGACGTTTTTGCGGTCCGATACCACCTCGCAGGCGAGTTTCCCTGTACCAAGGGATCGCTCTCAGTTTCTATACGGACAAAAACTTCACCCTGCCGAACCTTTTCAGTGGCACGTACACCTTTATAAATGCCTGTAAGTTTCCACGTACTACATACAATTCAGCGTAAACTAATGTCCTGAGCACGAGCATTTCGTGCTGTGGGTCCGATTAATCGGTGGCTGGGGGGGGGGGGGGGGAGAAGTAGGAAATCAGTTAGCGATTCGATAGGGCGTCGTTAACTGCGTTACCATTGTCTTGCAGCCGAGTTCGAGGTCGGAACACCGGCACCCAGTACACCATGCACTTTTACAGTAGACACGAAACACAAACGTAGCGGGAATATCTTATCCCCGACTTATCCAGGCACTTATCCGAAAGATCTTAGGTGCAGTTATAAATTTATCGGGGAACCGAATCAACGAGTGCGCTTGGAATTTCGTGACTTTGATCTATACTTTGGCGGGCCACAGTACGTACTCGAAACTTGGAGAAATATCCGACGAAATTTCTGCGAGATTCAGAGTTGTATCAACGACCGTAAATTTTTACAGCTGCCCGTTGGACTACGTAAAAGTGTACGACGGCCTCGACAATACGTCCGCCGTTATTGGAACGTATTGCGGTCAACAGCGAAACTTAGTCTTGTACTCGTCAGAGTCGAGTCTGTTCGTGTTGTTCGTTACCCTTCAACGTACCGCAAACACACAGAATCGTGGATTCAAAGGGATC
This sequence comes from Mimumesa dahlbomi, assembly GCA_917499265.3. Classification (NCBI taxonomy): domain Eukaryota; kingdom Metazoa; phylum Arthropoda; class Insecta; order Hymenoptera; family Crabronidae; genus Mimumesa; species Mimumesa dahlbomi. Next base: position 2,744 of record CAKJTC030000302.1, on the reverse strand, counting down.
TTCGAGTTCTCGGAGAGTTTCGTTAAGCTAGGTGAGTCTCTCGACGAGTCGTTGCCCGTGAGTATGTCATAAGTGATAAGTGAAGAATGGAAATGAGAAACAGTGGCTACGTACTAGAAATCAAGTTTCACGACCTCGAGGATAAAACTCTGGCTGACAGATTTCCTGTACACCGTTTTTCCAATTGCCAAGAAATCACTGCCTGATTGTTCTTTTTTCGTTTGACCAGACTTTATAACCGCTTACCATGGCGAGCATATTCGCGGATCGGAATGCGATCAGAAGATTTTAAGTAAAAAGGAGTCTTCCGGTTTCGTCGTTAGCCCAAACTTTCCATATCCGTATATACCTAAAGTCGTATGCCGTTATTTCGTATATGGAATGCAAGACTCGCAACATCTTGAACGTGTTCGATTAGAGTTCATAACGTTTATGATACCAAAGAACAAAACTACAGGAGAGTAAGTGTTATATCGCATCATTATGCAATACAAATGTATCTCCGATTCTTGAACGCGGCCACGTATCTACATGTAATATTCTTTCAGTTCGTCGTGTACAGATGGATATTTGAAGTTATACTTGAAAGGCCAAGAAGCAACGGACTCGTACGATAAGTTCGATTACGAATTGTGCGGCATTCAGAGTAATCCGAGCCAGGTAGTTAGCGATGGGCCCAGGCTCGTTATGGTGTTTAGTAGCGGTGAATCCCAGGGACAGGGTTTCAAAGCTGGGTAAAAATATGTTCGTTCGTTCGTTCGTTTGTTGGTTATTCCTTGCTGAAGGCTAAACATACAATTATCCCGTAGGTATACCTTTGAAACGGAGTATAGAATACCCGGCACCGCGGCGCCAGACGGTAGCTGCACGTTCACGTACCGCAGTTCCTCTCGTAAAAAGGGTGAATTCAATTCCCCGCGATATCCTAGTAACTATCCAAGCGATACAAACTGTACTTACTTCTTCTTAGCGACGCCGAACGAGCAAGTTGCTTTAATCTTCGATCACTTTAAGGTCAGAACAAAAAATCTGAACGTAACGGTTGGTCACTACGGGTAAGTTGATTCGCATTCGGTGGCTGAAGAGGTCAGTCAGATTATTCGGACGGTTTTATGCCAAAGTGAACCCGGCTTCTTTTGTTGATGTTACAAAGTGATTTCAATTGTCGTGTATGTTAGTTCGCTTTGACGTAAGACCAAGCCATTAATTCCGAGGGCTAACGTTTGCGGTGTTTGATAGGATCGATCTGTGTCAAGACGATTGGCTGGAGATCTACAACATGTATCGAGACAATACAGAGAAATTAATTGGAAGGTATTGCGGCGGAACAGCACCGGGTCCCGTGGAATCGAATCTCGGTGCTCTCGGTTTAAAGGTCATCCTACATACGGATTCGGAGCTTGTTTACAGCGGTTTCAAAGCCCGCTACACGTTTGAGGTGGCTAAACCTATTTTTGGAGGTATGGTATCATAATTGAATTGTTTTTCCTTTATTATCCATTGGAAGGTAACTGCGACGACAGCGCGTATACGTATTGCGACGACATTTTGTAGATTGCGGATCTAATATTAGTAGCTTGAATTACGGAATAATTACGAGCCCTAATTTTCCGAACAAATACGACGGTCCCTCGAAAAACCTTGCCAGTAAGACTTGTAATTGGTTTATAAGAGTGCAACCAAATCAGCAGATACTGTTGAACTTTGAACTATTCTCCGTGGAGGGTGATCAGGCAGGTAGTTATGCAAACGGATTGTTTAGTTTTCAGTAGTATTAAGTATTTAAATGCGGAATATCGAGCGTGCATGGAAAATGTTTCCAGTTCGAGGTTGTCCGGCAGCGGTGCTACGTATGTGGTACTCTATATCGTCGACACCTGTCGAATTGTGCGGCGTTAAAGATCCCCTATCCAAATGGAGCTATCTATCAGAGGATAATAATATGCGTCTCAGGTTGGTTGGTCATGTTCTTTAGAATTCTTCTACCGTATACGCTCGTCGAAGCGATGTGTATAAGCATTCGCGTGAAATAAACATGAATTTTGCAGCTTTATATCGGCCGATAAAGCAGTAGGTCAACACGGGTTTAGAGCGGTATGGACCGAAGTAAGCACGAGTACCGACTGCCAGAATCAGTTTCTTTGCAGCAAAAGTAAATACTGCATTGCTGAATCGCTTCGGTGTAATAGCATTGATAATTGCGGACCGGATGATACGTCGGACGAGGAAAACTGTAAGTTTCGCAAACGTTAAGAAACCAAACAAACAAAAATCCACGAAGAGCAACTCTTTAAAAAGCTATGTGGTTTGTTGTTTTACTCTGCTTCCATCAATTTATATACCATCTCTCTACGTGAACTATATGTATGTATACATGTATATATGTATATTTATGTATGTATACATATGTGTGTATGCATATACATATGTATGTATATAACGTATGTGCATATATACATATACATGACATTCCAATATTCACTGTAATCCCTTTTTCGATTGTTCAATAGACACTATATTCTACAAATCTTTCCAGGTGTATTTGTCTTTTGTGTATTGCAATACCTTGAGGTGATCCCTTTTTAATACTAGTATGATTATACTCAATGTTTTTTGCTCGTTATACGATGACATATTCAATACATATACATATGTGGCATGGATAATGAAATACATGACTCGTTCAGTATGAATCAATGTATCATAACAGTATACGACTTTCCATTTCTTTTGAAAACATCGAA
>CAKJTC030000301.1:0-31909 GCA_917499265.3 Mimumesa dahlbomi | reverse complement strand
AAAGGATCCCACTGATATGGTGATATTGCAATGATGATGTAAATACGTAGATGTAAGAAATTTTTCTTTAAACCGTTTTTATTTAAAAAAATGTCAGAATAAGATTTATGTATGTAGATAATTTCAGAAAGCTCTTTGAAAAAATGAGTAAAAATTGAATGTTGGGGCATATCAGGTCAAGTGATCAATGTTCCCGCAGTATACCAGAGATTGTTTAAAAACATGTGTATACTGTGGGTAATGCTGAAAAAGAAAACACATTTGAAGGAATTACCAAAACTTTAAACATTTAATTATTGCAAGGCAGTGAGGCTTTTGTGTACGTTTGGTTTTTAAATTCTTTATTTGAAAATTATAATAAATATAATAGTGGACACAAACGATTTAATTAAACAAAAACAGTCTTATGGAAAATGTATGAATTTAACATAATTCTCGTCCAATGTATATGCTTGTCACCATTCTTTTATTTACATACGATAACGTCAACATGTCCTCTAAACATAGACATGTTTGAACAAAGAATAATTATCAAGCTAAGAATTTGTTTATTCCCGCAACATTTTATCTAATTTTACAGTATTCCCGCAGAGAGATGTAACATCCTTAATTTTTTTATTGTTAATATGTTTAGATAATATTATAACACTAATATAAACAAATAATGAACAATAAGAAGATTCGATAACTGAGATAGTAAAGTTTCAATATAGCGCATTTAAAAAAATGTGTTAAATAATAGCGGTAATTACGTTTCGCCACAGACCCAATCACGCGTTAAACATCGGACAACCCAATAAAGAATAGTTTGCTTACTTCTTGTTCAAAGACATGTTTACAGGACATTTTGACAAGGTACTAGAAAAATCTTGTAAAACATCGAAAAAAGCTTTAACATGTCGTGAAATTTTTTAAATCGATTACATTCTTACATCGATTTAACAAGCCATTATATTAAATTTAGAAATTATCAAGATATCACTTGTATGTTTTCCGAATTATTTCTTGTTAACTGCCACGCCTATTCTAATTTACAAGATACGATATTGTTAATAAAACCTTGCGTTACACTTTACCTGCGAATCAACAAAAAAGCATTGAATATTTAACAAATTCCTAGAAAATGACTTTTTTTCTGGCATCGAGATTACATTTATTTTCGCATTTCTGTTAATCTTTTCTGTTAATCTTCATTAGACGCGAACGCATTTTCCTTTATGCCTGTCGCTAGCTATCTTACTAAATCTACATACACATATGCTTATATCCGTACATTTATGTGTTAATGCGTAAGCGAGAATCGCGCGCGGGTATTCTACCGCTATCGCTATAGAAGTGAGCAAAGAACACTTTAAGTCAGATAACTTGCAAATTATATTGAAATGCATAAATTTCTTTTAAAAGGCCAAAGTTTTCTGACGTATCGGTGCGTCTTCGCCCATCGCGGTTACTCGTTCGTTCATTTTAATGTAAACATTTCTAATTACGTTATCCGACATTTAACATTTCTCCCCAATATTTGATCCCCAGTGTCGCTGAATTTTAAAAATAGAAATAGAACGATAAGCAGGTGTTTCTTATTTATTTATTTTGAGTGATATCCTCTTGATTCAATATGTATTTTACGAAGTTTATTTCTTATTTATTTATTTATCTGGGTGATATAATTATCGTTTGAAAAAGACATCGGCGTTTAATCAATTTTAAGCCTATGATTAAAATTTATTGTTAACAGTAAGTTTTAAAAATTAAATGCATTTTTTCAAGCATTTAAAAAACTATTATATTAAATTTATATATTACCGATGACAGTTGAAGGTTTTCTGAATTATTTATCGGTCACCACCACGTTTGTTGTAATTTAGAAAATACAAGTTTGTTAACGAAACTTTGTATTAAATTCTATCTGCGATAAGAAACAGTATCTTCAACAGGTTACATCTAAAAATCTGTGTTATCGGTTGAAAAATGATCGTCGCATGGCGTGAAAATATAATTTACGTTAACTGGCAGGAAAGTTACGGAGGCGGGGGTGGAAAAGATTACGTTTCTTACAAAATATTACTACAATTCAGATCGAATGTCTCGAAACCGGCTGTACCGATTTTTTCGTAACTAGCCTCGAATTACTCGTAACGACACTGTCATTCCGAGTATCCTCGCACTTTTCGGGAAATTTATGTTGTTAACCTTTTATAACGGCGCACTTCTACCATGCTTTACAACTTTTCGCGATAGCGAAACTGAACACCACCAATATGTGTGTTCTTGTTTTTCGCCTTACCGAAAGCCTGTACTAGCTTTATTTTGAGTTCGCCATTGAAATAGCACAATAATATAATTCTGATTAAATATTATTTTATTATATTACGATACTGCCGTATATGTATGTACATATAGACGGCATCAGCGTTTATGAACCATGCCAGGCCACGTGCCGCAGTTCGGTCACGGGTCCTTCTGCCCTCAGGCTCCACATGCATTCCTCGAAGCCATTAACTCTTTTCCTAGAGTCTAGGACCTAGACTGAACAGGCACTCGATCCGCATTTGACGTATCACTTGTCGTTCACACTTCACGTCACATCCGGTACGTACCTCCAATCACTCGCAACGTTCGTGCAAAGTTCATCGCTCTACAATAGAAATCCATTAACCCTTTGCGGTCGGTGTCCCCGTAGCGGGCACATTTTTCTCAAATCGTCGTAGAAGTCGGTGTCCCCGCAGCGGGGACATTTTTAAATCGTCGTAGAAGTCGATGGCCCCGATCGATGATCCTGTACGGAAAAGTAACTGCGAAACGCTAGATTCGCTCCGACCTGCTGGTACTCCCAAAAGCGAAATCTGCCGACCGCAAAGGGTTAATCCGTACATTCGCTGCGAAACCTAACACCGTAGGAGATGGATATGCGTCTATTCCATTGCGATGTGTTTTCTAGCTTAGAAAACTTTGTTCTATAAATCGTACTGCATTTGTTTCGTTCTCTTTGTTGCTAGCTAGATCTCTAGCAATTGCTAGTATCGGTTACATTGGCCATGGAGGGTAGCTATGATAATTTCTGACGGTAATTTGTAATGTGGGAATATCCAGTTAATAATTATAGAGTATTTCTTTGTATGAAAACCATAAGTTATTTATTAATCACATTTGGTACAGTTATAGGTGAATCTTTGACAAAGCTGTACACAACTTGTTATTTTCAAAATATTACAAATTGTAGTGTAGATGGCAATTTTGCCAATCCACTTTTACGAATAGTAGTTTTGCGGTGTGCGCTTTATCCCCGCCTTTGATCAACGGAAACTTAAAAAATGAACGAAATTTTCTATTGTTACACACCGTATACTTTATTCCGTAATAGACGAATTAAAAAAAAGGGATTAGCAGATAAATAACGGACGTTGAAAGTAAAAGTTACAATATTTCGTGAAAAAAGACTCGTTTTTATTGATTTAAAGTAAAACTATGCATTGACAAAAAGTCCTTCGATCACGGACTATTACGTAGAAAATTCCTCTACAATTTGAGAGTAATTGATCGAATAATAGTTTCCCAGATATGTTGGTCATCGATTTTAGAATTCAGAACCACATAGGGATTCCTCTTTGGTGGTAAAAGTTTCCATTACATATGTCTATTCGTAGCTGACGTCGCGACATTCTTGCCACGCGATATAGCAACGTGTATGTATAATATATTAGTCTCGCAATTTATTCCCACGGCTTGGAACATTTGCAATATTGTTTCTGTGCTGTCAGTGGAATACAGCACCAAAGATGCGTGTAGCCACTTGCACAATTTTTAGACCACTGTACATTATATTCCGCCTAATTTTCCGAATTAATTTGTTGTAACTTTCACTGCGATTTTCATTAAAACCACCGACACATCTTTGCAATAAATCCGTGTTACTGAGGTCCTTAAACAGACTTTATCGCGCCCAAAGGATCTTGTGGTAAAGCAGCATAAACGGTGTTTGAAAGATGTTGGCTTTCCTTTTGCAGAAGTGCGCCTTGCAGGAGCGTCACAACTTTTCGCTAGTAGGGCATTCGCTCTAGCCATAACTAAAATGACAAACTGTAGCTCATTTGACATTATTTATATTTTTCAACGCGTCATAACAAGTTCGTGTCGCCAAACCATAATGAAATGTGAATTTATCGACGAGCTTCATCGCATGTTTTCGTCTCCCTCTATGTCGCTTTATTTTGTTTTTGCATACGTGTGATCGGGTACCTATGCTTTTTTCCACGTGACCTATACCCTACCTGTTAATAACAAACGTTAAATCACTACGAGGGGAAACATTTGCAGTATTATGGCTTTCTTTTTGTTCGAAAATATTTTACTGTTCCGATCAAAGCAACTGCCGCCCTACTTCGATATAATGCCTATGATAGACTAGAAGGCAAATGAATATGTATGCCTATTACAACAGATTATTCAAATTGAAAAAAGTAAGTATTAGCTGCGAATGGAATGATCGTTCGTGGATATCGAGGTAGAGAATATAACGCGACCTATACCAGTCGAATCACAAGGGCTGATGAGATCAATGAAACATAAAACATACTACATACCCGGATCCCGGACTCGTGCATACAGTCAGAAAAAGTATTCAACTTTCAATACGTTTATTTAAATAGGAGAGCCGTACACGCACGAACTCGACACCTTTCACCTATCCGTAATTCGATTAGCTTACAATTAATTTTTATTGCTCTATAAATATTTACGTACTTCTAAGTCGCTTCTACTAGTAGCGGTTACCTAGTGGTGGTCACTCCCTCTCTACAAGAACGAAACCTTTGCTTTAAAACTAATTCTCCTATACTTTAATTCATTTGAAATAAATTTCCATTCCGTATATTTTCTAGTGCGATGCTCACTCCGACCGCGACGCTCGAAATCTAACGACATAATATTATATTTATTATGCGTTGTTTAGTACAATATTATTCTGTTCATAAGCGTTTCGCGAGGTGTTTCTCCGTTTGAAGCAGAGGACTAACGACGACGTGCAGACAGACAGTCAGTCAGTCAGACAGAGCTCTTTGACATATCAACGATTAATAGACGAATCAAGGAAAACGACGTAACGACATTGGAAATGTGAATGACAAAAGCGTGGTAGTGAGGGAGGGCAAAGGGCAAGTAGCAGAGGGAGGAGGGTGGGGGTAACAGGGGACACAAACAGTGAGAACGGTGCTACAGACAATAGGGACAATTATTGTACGCGGAGAAGATGATGGATCAAACGCGGTACCATTTCGGCGCGCCTTTATATTCCCCTTCTACTTACCTTTTCGTTTCTACGCACACTTTTTTCACTTTTGCCCCTCCTTTCATTCTGTTCGTCGAGTCCGATATACGTACATGTACAATACTTATGTACGTAGACGTACGACAGATAATTATACCAGTACACATCCAGCGCACGTTTAGTACGTTGTTACCAGGCCGCGGGTGACGAGGAAACAGCGTTTATACGTTTACGGAGAATAGGTCAAATTTCCGGATCAATAGCTTTACACGAGAGAGTCTGCACGAGAGACCTTAGATGTTGTACGCTATGGATATTGTTTGTCACTGCATCGTTTTAATACACTCCTTTCGATAGAATACTTCTTTAGAGCGTTAAGAAATCTCTTCTAACCGTTGAAACATTCAAGGCGTATAATCTTTTATTTTTATATTTTTCTTGGCATGGCAAAGTGTGGACATTTTGCTATTCTACAACTACATAATCTACAAGTAATGAAGAGAATCTGTCACGTGAACTTTCGTTGCGGTGAAACAATGTTACACTGTCTCGCAGCAGGTGACTGTAAGACGATTGAACTTCAGATGTACATGTATATTTATATTATTTAACAAGGGCTAACTTGGTTATTTTGCATTTTTTATTCAAGTTTTTGAGATATATATTCGTAAAGAAGAAATTCAGCGTCGGTCGAAATGTCGGGCGAAATATCGGTCGATATTTGAAAGTTAGTACGAAATACATATTGTAAACGCATATACAGATTTTAAAAAGCGACCGTTTGCATACGTAAGCTGATATAACACCAATATTTTTTAATTTCCTAAGAAATTTACACATTTGTCAAACTACTGTTATCAAACGCTTGACAAATGAATGAAGAAGCAAGATTTACGATAATTAAATTTTTAAATAAAAAAGTGTGTGTTCTGAATTTCTATTCAACTACATTTCGCAGACGAAATTGTTTTGTGCATTCTACGTGAAATGAGTACGGCTCTTACAGACATATCGAGATTTTTGATAAAATTTGAATATTTTTAGGTAATACCGAAAACGGAACTTTTTTTTAACGAATTTTCAAATTGTTATATACAGTAGGGCCTCTTTATGTGCGGTGGATAGGGACCGCATAAAAAAAAATCGCACAAAAAAAATTCAGAAATTTCATAAATACTTGCAATAATAAACAATTTTATACGACATACTAAAAAAAAATTTTTTTATGCGGTGAATAGGGACCGCATAAAAAAAGTCGCACTTTGAAAATACGTCAATTATTTAGGAAATACATGAGAAACTGCATCCAAACAATATAAATAATTAAATTTCACATGAAAATATTTTAAAAACATTTAATTTTTCATTGTATACGTGGAGAAGTTTAGCCGACCGATCGGGTAGATCTACCCTTTTCCATATAAGTCGGTGGCCGACCGATCGGGTAGATCTACCCATTTCCAGGTTAGTCGGTGGCCGACCGATCTTCTTTCTCTTTTCTGTTTTGTCTTTTCTGTATTTCGTATTTCTATAGAGCACAACATATAATAAAATGCATCAATTTTGGAAGTCTTTCATGGCCCATTATTACGGCTCTTTATGTTCGAAATTTCCGAAGATGCCTCTACCAGCGTACTACTTCAGAAAAATGCCCGGTGCATCGGGGATAAATGAACAAAGCGTGTTAAAGTATGCATGTATACATATGTACACTGATAGAAAACATTGCAGTGGTGCCAATGCCGTTGAAATTCATATACCGCATAAAAAAAACCGTACAAAAAAAGACCGCACAAAAATAAAATAGCACAAAACAAATCGCACAAAAACAGAACCGCACAAAAAGAGGCCCTACTGTACTTTTTGAGTCGCACGCAGTAAGAGTTTCGTGCATTGATTTTTTAGAAAATTTATGACCTTCAAACCACAATAGATACGAAACTGGGCAAACATACATTTTGTTCTTAGGTACACCTGGTAGTTGTGTATAAAAGTGTATAAATTCAACGAAACTTGTTTCTACACTGCTGAGAATTGATTTTAATCGTTCAAATTAACATTTCCTAAAATGCGCATTTTCAACAATTTTTTTTCTGATTTCCGTTCAACAACGTCAAAATAACCTCTGGTATATTTCAACAAAGCATACTCTTCAAGTTATGAATGTAGCTTTCGCCCATATTATCACACGTATGCGTGTCGCAAATGTTAAAAACCATTGTTCCGATGCTCTACCTGATTTTAATTCCACCGTACCGCTGCAGAAGAACGTGCCTTGATAAATGTTTGTCAATCATTGTGATAGGTTTGCTATAAATGTGTCTCGTTTTCAGAAAGTCTATTTGTTCTATTTGTTTGTTTAACGGTAAACGTGATACAGTGTACAAATATACCTAATCAGATCTAACCAGACCTAACCTAACCTCGCCAGACCACTCATAAGTATGCGGACACTAGCTGTATTACTGAAATTTGTGATATATGTATATAATATATAATTTGATTACTGAATACTATTGCCAATAGCTATGTAATGTATTGTAATAGTGTTAAATTAACAAATCCATTATGTAATTCTCTTAACTAAATACAAATCTGTCTGGCGAGTGAAAAATTACGTTATACATATGTATGTTATTGTGCTGCGTGCAGTCAGTGTGTATGGCGTTTCACTATCAGTTTCCGATAACTGCATTATTTGAGTGAGGTCTGCTATCTTTTCGAGAGTAACATGGTCATTTAGAAATATGATTTCAAGCGAAAAAAACTTTAATATGTTTCAATAAACCTTGTTAGATAAGAGCGTGGCTACCACTCCGGTGCTCTGTCGAGATCAGTTTAGTTTGAGTACTTGTGAAAGCACGATGGGCACGAAAACAACAAATCAAGTGTAGAATTGTGTTCACAAATAATTACTTTGTCGAACTGTAGCCTTGTGTGAGCTACAGTATCGAGTAGTACTGCGTAACAGGAATTTTTATCCTTCGTAAAAAGACCCAGTAGAAAAGCATCTGAGACAGAATATGGTCACATTATAGCAATAATTAACAAAAACTGGGAGACGAAGCAATTTCGGTTTCCACGATAAAAAGAACACTTACAATTAGTGACGACGGTTTTAAGTATTGTTCGCAGTAAAATAAAACTAATGCTAAGGAAGCTAAAGGCTAAGTGCCAACAAAAATGCAGATTGGTAGGGTCGAACAAAATATTATGGACCGATGAATACGAGTTTGAAGGGTTTGACAAATTTCGAAAGAATTAAATGACAATTTTTACGGTGCCAACGAAAAAACGTGGAGTTCGTGCTGCGACAAAATGCGAATGTTTTGGGAATAATATAGCCAGGCAAATAGGGACACTAAACGAATTGTTAAAACTCGAAGAATACTGATTATTTTAATAGAATATTCAGTTGGTAATAACTCTACATTTATGCGAGACACTGATCCGAAACATGCTTGCAAAATATATAGAAATTGTTTGCGGCAACGGCAAGAAGAATCTCGTATAAAAATAATATAATGGCCACCACAATCACCCGATCTGAATTACATAGAAAAACTATGGGTTCACTTACAAGTTAGATTGATAAGTCTGGAAACGATGTCCGAAATCTAAACAAGATTTAGGGAAATTGGAGAAAATTAGTGGAACCTGACTAATAATGAAATAATGAAAAAGTTAATAGGCAGGGTGCCACGACTAGTGAACTCGGTCATAAAATCATGCGGCGGATCTGTGGATAAAACTGGACTACATATACAATACATATATGTATAATATAATTAAATTTAATTTAAAAACAAAAGATTTCATAACCCTCTTTCAGGTAGGTATGAGAATTGGGGAAGTACCCACATACTTTTGAATGGCAGTGTGCGTATGACATTTTTCATTTGTATAGATTTCTGCTTCTTTTATTTCAGAAAACATGCCGATCTAATATTGTAGCAATCCCTTTAAACTATCAAATCACAATGGCATTTGGAAAAGCGGCGTTGAAACAAGCAAATCGAGACCAGTTATGTAAGAATAGGTACTGTGAATCTCGAGATACGTGATCTATGTTGTTCTACGCTATGATGTTTTTAAAGAATCGTTGCTTGACCGACGTCTTCTTTGTCGTCGCCAGACATTTTCTTTCAAATTATTGAAAACACTGATCAACGCGCTGTCTGGCGGTGACTGCGTTCATATACAGGGTGTAACAAAAATTCTGGGACATTTTTTCAGTATCGATAGTACGCATCAAAAGATGAAAAAAAGTCTATAAAGTTTTGACTAAAAACCATCCCCTATCGAGATACAACCCTTTTTGTAAAAAATTTTTAAAAAATCATATCTCCGAAATGGTAGGTCGTAGAGGACCCGTTTTGATTGCAATATAACCGGAGAAGATCAAAGATAATAGAAAAAATATAATTGCTTCGATTATTGCTGTTAAATAGCATTTATTCTTGTTTAATTCAAACAACGTCGATTACCTATATCTTAGCACGTTTGTAACAACTTGGGAAAAATTGAGGGCATTCACTAAATCTTCCTTTGCGTAGATAGTGATATTTTTTCGTAAACTTTAGTCTCTTCCGGTAATATTGCAATCAAAATCGGTCCTCTACGACGTACCATTTCGGAGATATGATTTTTTTAAAATTTTTTTACAAAAGGGGTTGTATCTCGATAAGGGGTGGGTTGCGCCCACAACTTATAAGACTTTTTAGAATTTTTGTTACACCCTGTATATGATACATTAGACTTTCGCGGCATGCGACATTAATTTTTCTACCGATAACACTAATTCTGATATGTTACATATGTAATCTGTTGGAGACAATGCCAAATAAATACAATTTGAATGTTTCCGAGTATCACGTAAAGTTGAATTTCACGTTTTATCACGAAATTTATATCTTCAAAACTACGATAAACGTGGTGACGTGAAAAAATAATTCGAAAAACCCTCAAGAGTTATCAATACATTACAAACTCAATATAATGCCTTATTAGATTATTTAAAAAATATTTTTCACTTTTCTTGAACAAAAACAAATTTTTCTGCGTTTATTGTAAAGTATCGTGAAGATAGGAGTAACGTATGCAACAAATGCGAGACTGCGCGTTAGTGAGAAATCCATAACTTTAAAACTAGTATTTTCAAACGTGAAAGCATGCCGCTGGAAATCATGCTTTTGGAACATTTTAACGTTGTTGCAAAAAAAACATGGATAAAAGATTTGGAAGACCAACAGTGAACGAAATTTCAGTTTAAATAATAGAAAATTTTTGTTTAACAGTTTAAAGACAAATTGCGTTGAGTAATTATGTAAACATTTTTACGATATTTCCTGGTTTTCAGAATCGCATCGGTTTTCGTGGTTCGAGAGTTAGAAATGAAAAAAAATGCGCTAATTTTTGTCAGCAACAAATGTTTAATATTTTGAGCATTCCTTCAAATGGATTTTCTTTATTGTTACCTGCAGAATATTAACAATTAAAAGTCATGGACCCTCGCGATATGGAACGTGTACATTTTCAATTGATTTGGCCCAATGCAGGAACATTTTAGGCACAAAAACATTGCGAACACAATAAGCAAATTACACACAATACGTAGATAAAGCGATCTAATTAGTGGACGGAATTGACAGGATGCAGAGAAACATTTGAATGCAGTAACCATTATATCTCTTTCCGATTGGATATGTTATTAGACCCGAGTATGTGTGTAAAGGTAGCTGGACATTAGTCATAAACACTTATTCACGTTCGGTGGATGTACCGGGCTTCTTCAACGAACAAAATCGGAGAGTTCCATAGAATTATCGATAACGAAGGGGAAGCTTTTGCCCTCAATTGTCAGTTTCGGGCACAGAGGGGCAAGTACAATATATGTGACCGAGTTGTAAGTGTGAAGGATACGAAGACAAGCGAATAAGACGAGGGAGATGACTGACGGGAGTTGGGTGACCGGGAAAAGGCTTACGCAGTCAAAGGGTATCGATTTAGCGATCTTTGTCGGCGACTCTTTGATGTAAAAAATGAAAGGACGAGAGGCGAGTTCCCCCGTGCTTTAACCACTGTGCACCGAGCACGTGGTATCAAACGGCGCGATCACGAACAGCCCCACCCCGACCACCCTTCCGATCTTCGGTTCTCGCGAGCTACTCGGAGATTCCCGCGCCAGTGCATGCTGTGTCCTGCGTCCTGTGTCCTGCGTCCTGCGTCCTGCGTCCACCCCCATACCCTGTATTCTACACTCTGCGACAAGACAGGGTGAGGCTTACATCACCAGTGACACCAACTAAACAACACCAGTATGCGCGGTGCTTTGCCTCGCTTCATCAAACAACCGTATGACTTCAAAAGCCTCTTTCAATTCTTCAATCTCCCTTTTGCCTTTACTCGTTAACCAAACCGAGTAATCAAAGTACGACTGCTGGGACAGTTTACGTGTCGTTTTGTTATTGTTGACGCTCAGTGATGTCTGAGTTGCCGCAAGGCTGTACGGCTCTGTTCGCACAAAATTAGTAGAGTAAGTCTAGGTTCAATGTTGCCATTTGTGTTAAGATATTGCGTATACGTTGGTCGGTGTCCCGGGTTGGTTCGACCGATTCAAACTGCTTTGGTGCTGTCGCTTTGAGATTTTCAACGATGATTTATTAAAAATGTTCAATGTCTCAATCCCGTCAGCGGGTAATGGAGGGGGGCAAGTCTTCATTTGGTTACGGGACCGAGACGACCGCTTGTTCGTTTTTTACATAAACGCCTGTCCAGCATCGATCGTGTTAATAGCTGATGGGTTTTTCAAATATCACTTTTCATTACCGAGTTCCTCAATTAGTTGTATGGTCTCAACAATCGTTGCGATTGGACAACTAATCGCTAACTGTGTACTCTTTGTCAGTAGTCAGATCGGCAAGGAATACATTTTTTTATATATTATAGTTTATTCGTTTAGCTTGAGGTTTAGGTGCCTAACAGTACTATAACACGCGGTAGTGTGTAAGGAGTTGCACACAACTCCCCAGTTGTTCATCAAACAGAAATTACCCGATGCAAACTAGATCGATTCTGACGCCTCGTAATGTTGAAATGCTACAAGTGGAAGATACGATTCGAGGTGCACCGTTTGCATGGCACGGGTCCTAAATTATAGAGAGTGATGCGGAGCTTCTAAAGGGTGTCCCGAAATGCGCGCAAGATTTGAATTTGCCGCCATTTTTATAATAAATTGTTGACAACCCTGAAAAAAGAATAATTTGACAGCTGAGAGTTTAGCGTTAGTAAAAATATGAAGCGTTATACGATACAACAACGTGTTTTCATTATTGAACAATATTTGAAAAATAATGAAAGTTTCATCGTAAGCGATGAAGCACATTTTCATTTTGATGACTTCGTTAATCGCCAAAATTTCCGTGTTTGGAGTTCGGAGAACCCACATCTGATTATCGAACAACAAATGCACTCATAACGTGTCACTGTTTGGTGCGGATTTTGGGCTGCAGGCATCATTGGACCATACTTTTTTGAGAATGAGGCTGGTCAAGCAGTAACTGTTACTGGTGCTCGATATCGCATGATAACACAGTTCTTTCTGCCGAAATTGGATGCTATTGGTGTGGCCAATATGTGGTTTTAACAAGACGGTGCCACATGCCATACAGCCAGTGAAACAATTCAATTACTGCATGAGACCTTTCCTGGTCGTGTACCCTCTCGTTTCGGTGATCAGTATCGGCTCCCTAAATCGTGTGATTTAACACCATTTGATTTCTTCTTATGGGGTTATTTGAAGTCAAAGGTCTATGTCAACAAGCCCACAACCATCCCTGCATTACAAGAGAAAATTAAACGCTGCATTAGCGAAATTCATCCACAATTATGCAGAAAAGTGATGCAAAATTTCGATAAAAGAGTACGTATGTGCCAGCAAAGCCGTCGAGGCCGTTTACCCGACATATTATTCCATAATTAAGGCTAACCTATGTACATTAAGATTCAATAAAAAAATAACAACCTAATGACTAAAAACAGTGTTTTCTATGTAATTCATATCTTGCGTGCATTTTGGGACACCCTTTATAAATACAATTGTGCAGTTCGTTATTGTTCCCACGATTTGATTACATTTCCTACTGCCGACTTTTAGTACTTTCACTTTTCCCATTCCATTGCAACAAATTTTATTCAAAAGAATTTCATTTGTGAGGGAAGAGAATAACATAGAAATACAATTAAGTACTACAATCGTTCGATGACACTGGTGGAAGGACTTTGCTCTCATTTTATATCAATATCCGTATGCGAATGTATTAACAAGGTGCAAAAAATAAGCTCTAGTGGGTGACCGCACGCCATGGAATGCGTATGGGAGACGCGATAACACCAACCCTTACCCAACGAAACGTCTGTTTGATCTTGAACTTTACCGAAAGACCGAAAAGAGAATTTTTTTAACTAATCCACAGCGCTAGAAGCAACAATTTATGAGAACATTTTGTTCCTTTCAATCTGGAAATGTTTCGTCTCGATTAACAGATTGGCGATCGGGGATTTGTGCAGAAACAAACGCGTATAGCCGACTGTTATTCGGACGGTGATTGCAACTGTACGTAGCGCGTACATACATGTACGTGTTTCCCTTTCACATCTGAATACGTTCACAGTCAACAACATTTGGATAACAAAAGGCGCATTGATGCGAACCCGCTCAGTAATGTATCGAGCGATATTGAAATTTTGAATAATTAAAACAGATTTACAGTCACAATTGGGATTACGAGAATACAAATATCATTACTAATGAAGAAAATCTTGATAAAGAACTACTGTGCGAGACGTTTCATATGTTATCAAGAGACAAGTTCTTGTCTCGGGCTAACTGCAAAAGTCCCCGACTAGTAGAGATCTTCATAATTCTTTACCGGAAAGATTAGATCAGGGCTTTCATGGTATTCGCATGGCATTAAATTTTTGAATTTTTGGAAAGGCGACATCGAAGCGAGTAATTGCAGAATAATTACAAAAGAATCGGTCCAGTCAGTTACGACCTATTTAACCTCAAAAGTAGTGGTTTTTTGTAAGAAACGTCGTCTCCTCGGTCACTTTTTGGGCTGTACCGCAGTCCGTCATAACTGCTTAACGACAGCGTTAACTTACATAATATTTTCATAACGTGCAACGATAATTTTTACCGATAACATCGATTTTATATGTAATCTGTTGAAGATATTTCTTCGAGTAACAGGCAGACTTTAATGCAATACTTTATTAAAAAATTCTGGTCGACTGAACTAGGATGGACGTGGAAGTGAACGAAAAATTATTCAGAAAATCTTCTAGTGTAATCAATACTTTATAAACTTGACATAATCGTTTCTTAAATTGTTGAAAAGATATATTTAAGTTTTCAAATGTTTATACGTGTCAAAGCGTCTCTTCCATTATCTGCAAGATTTGCTTACTACACAGTTTGTAAATATGTTTTGTAAATATGTCTTCCAACAAAAATTCTGAAAATTTTTCTTTGTCGAGTTCCTTCCATAATTCCTTTATGCTTTGATTTATTTATTCCCTTATATCGTTAATAACGAGAATCTTAATAGAAACAATATTGCAGTTTGCAATTATACATAATTCTATGAATGAAGTAAAACCGTCAAAAAGCATACAAAAATGCAAAGATATGGGTCGAGTACAATGTGATGTCATTTTAGAATCGGTGGCTCACTAACATAAATTTCATTATAAGAAATATTCGAAGGCAAATAAATGTGAGCAAGTAAAAATTGTTGTTCAGCCTCGATACAACACTATTGCTACATGATTATACCTTAAATAACTAAATTTCGCAAGGTATGATATCTCTTCATTTAACTAATAATTTGTTTATCGATCTATTAAACGCTCTTGGTGGTCCCCGTTTTACGATAGTTCGATGGTGAAAAGTACCGGTACTGTCAATTGCGAACTACATAGGCGTAGTTTAAACAGTTCGGAATGTTTGTCATTAAAACAAAGTCGTTAGAACAATGTATATGGAAGGCCTCTTACTGTACGGAATAAAGATCTCGATATCTAATGTCTTTTCCTTTTAATATAGTACATTAACATCAATCGTTCAAACACATTGTAATATGTATAATGTATATAATTTCCTCTCAGATACATTCGTATTGTTGATTTGTTAAATCAGAATTAAGTATAAATATTTCTTATGTTACATTTTGAACATCAAGCTTCGAATTTCTTTTCGATGATATTCAAACCAAAATCTGTGCTTGACAGTCTGCCATTTCGAAGATACAATTTATTTAAAGATTTATAAAAAGTGGGATGTAACTCGATAGGAAGTGGTTTGCGGACCTAAGCTTAACGGTACTTTTGTTTATCTTTCAATGCGTACCATCGATCCTGGAAAACGTTCCCGACGTTTTGTTTACAACCATAATATATTGAATTAAATAAAATTATGAATTGTTTATTTACGCCACACTGTTTTTAGTTCTCGATACAGTTTAAACCATTTCGATTTCTACACAATAAAGCAATTCCTAGTGATGAGGCCCAATTTTGATGTATGATGCAAATCGGAAAAACAATATTTAATTACATTGAAATGAAGCTAGTACGATGCACTTTGTGTTAATAATTTATGAATTACCTCCGAGAAATAACATCCGACAAGTAACACCCATCCTTCCGTACTAATTCTGTTAGTTGTATAGGTTATTGGTTACCCGAAATCAAAGATATACATAAATAAACCCTGCAACATCCAGGAACTGAAAGATTCCATTCGGCTGGACATGGTTTCTTTGGTGAAAGAAATGTTGAAAACTGGCGAAAATTCATCGCTTTAATACAGCCTTTTCAAAGAAACGGCTCGGTCGCGTGTCAATTATTTTATCGAGATTCTGCAATTTTTCCTCTGTGGTATCACAAACGCAATACACGTGAAAGGTAATTCTGCTCTGACAGTGGTCCGTCAGAGAACAACCTAATGCCAATAGCGGAGAATCGCAGACTTGTATGTATACATGTAATGAAAGCGAGTAAACTCGGAATGACACCAACAAATGAAAGAAATAATTACAATCACACTTGCCTAGCCCAATCCGCGGAGTATACATATGTAGATAGAGTTGACAAGAACTCTATAAAAGCCATAAACAAAACAAAGGGACAACACAATTCAGCAGCTGTGTCAACAGCTAAAAGTTAGGGACCAACAGTTTTGAATTGCGAATAATTATGAAACAGGGAAGTAGGAATAGATTTTCGACATCTTAGAATTATTCTACATATGCATGCCACATGTATACATGTATACTACATACATTAGTACTTGACATACTAGTATTTTCAGTATTCTGTACAAAATGATAATTTCAATAATACATCTAAAACTATCGATTCCCAACGCTAAATTAAGGAATCTCATCAGAATGCTACATACATATGTACCCACGAACAATTACATTCGCTGTTGTCCATACACATAAAATAAAAAAATGTCTGCGCATGTCCGGAAACTCTAACCCTCTTCCAAATATTCTCCCGACTTCAAATTTGGCGTACCATTACGAGATACTGTCGATATAACGGAAGAAATCTAAACCCCGAAAAACGTGTCGTTTATTGATCAGAAGGCTATAAACATGTAATTTCGCAAATATTTGACGAATATATCGGCGGATTTGTAAAAGTCCGTGTGAAGCTAAGTTGGCTTGCTAGATAAGTGCACAACAATTAGGGCCGCTATGTGCCTGGGATCCAGATCCAATGACTTGTTTGCGTTCGATATTGCAGGACACGATATTGTTAGATACCTGAACTTTGCTCGCTCGATGTACAGAACTCCGAGGCAAAAAATGAAATGCGTCAGAATATGAACGGCACCATCTCAAGCAACACCCACGATGCAGCCATTAAATGTTTACGGTTTTTGCGTTTGAAAGCCTTTTAAAAGATATTTCCGCGACCTTGTAGTTTGACATTAGTGCGCGGTAAAAAGTCTAAATATTTTTACATTAATGAACATTCCGTCATACCGCATTCAACGCTGCCACTCAATTGCGTAAACTATTTTTCAAACACCATTTCCGAAAATCACGTCGAAAAGACATATTCCAACGATACACTTTGAATTAGGGATGCATGCAAAGGGTATGGGAGAAAACATGCTGAATCACGTTTCAAAAATGTTGAAGGAGAAGACAATCTTTCGCGTCGCATGAAAATGAGATGAATGAACGGTTCTCGTAAGTCACAATCAGTTAAGTATGTATACATAACATCCGGTAGGATATCGCACATAGATTTTAATACCTGATTGTCCCCCTTTTAGTAATTGCTATTCTAGTCATAAAATATTGAAGAGCATATTTTTATATAATGTTTTTACCGATGCGTATAATTATCCTTTAGTATATCATGTTTATAGTTAGCATGTATTCTACTTTTTCTTTATGGATTGTGAAATACGCTATTTCATTGAGGGATGGGAAAGCAGTAAAATCATGAGAAACATCGATGTTTGCCGAAATTTGGTTCAAATTAAGTGTTTCCAGAGTAAGAAGTTTTGTGTTGTAGATGTAATTGTAGATGTGAAAGTATTGTTTCACAAAATTCCGAATTCAATGAATTGTAGGAAAATATTAGGTTGCAGGGAAAGATCTGTCGTATTTTAAATAAATTGCCGACTATTTTAACTCCAAGGACGAGAACTTCTACAAAACAGGAATTCACAGGATACCTGAAAGATGGCAACAGGTTGTAACAAATAACGGAGCATATATAATTGATTAATATTAAACACGTATTTTTATAAATGAATTCAAACATTTTCTTTAAAATACGACAGAACTTTCCCTCCGACCTAATATAACTACCTAAATGTTATTTTAAGTTGCATGCTATAACATAATTCAAGGCATAAATTTGGGATAGAAATGCGAAAATTGGTTGGTACTCAACTGCATACTAGTTTGTGCTAGACTGTATTTTTTATGTGTTACTCTGCGTTCCGCGTCAAGTGATCAGATTTTTGCAGCAATGTCACGGATTATGATAAAACGGTTTGAAATGAATTTTCAGAATATTCGATATTTTTTTAATTTGAAGACAGTCAAAGTTTATTACGTCATGTATTTTTTTAATTTGTGTCGCTCAAACCACAATAGATGCAAAAAAGAGTAAAAATGTATGATTAAAACCTCATAGTTCGATAAAAAAAAGTTATAAATTTAAAACATATTTTTACATTGTGGAAAAAAGGTTTTTACCTTTGTAAACATAAATTTCGTCCAATGTGTATCTTGAGAGTTTTGGTCTCATTTTTTTCGTCAACGTCGAAATGTTCTTTAAACGGAACTTCCAGCTGCATCTTGGAATACAGAATAGTATGTATTCAGATTATGAAATATTTATTTACCGCGGTAGCAGTGTTTGGTGCGCAATTTCGCCCATATAATTCTTTCAAAAACGTACCCCTCAATATTTCGTGATTTTTTTATACCGATAACTTCCAGTGGTACGTTTGCGCAAAGAATAGTTTTCAAGTTACATACGACAATTTTTATTTACCTCGACGTTCGGTTTTAGCTCCGCGATTCCGCCCGTACCCTCACACGTATTCGTGCCGTTATTGGAGGAAAAAACCTTGATCGATGCTCTATTTGATTCTCATTTCAGCGAAACAAATCTCAATAAACATTTGCTATATGTATATTAGGGTGGTCGTTAAAAACTAAATCTTTTGCGACGCTCCCAAAAAGCTTCCTTATGATGCAAAAACACTGGGGATTTTTTTTTAAATTAAAAACAACACGTGCCTCAAGACGAGTTAAGTTAAATTTTGGTATAATCATGTTTCTCGGAATTTTTATGAGAATACAATTTTATTCGAAATATAAACAATTATAGAACCCAAATCAATAAAAAACATTAATTAAACCTTGGAGTGAAGAAATCTAGATATTAAAATTACGTTTGTACTAATTTATTTTTAAAATAAAAATATCAATTTGAATATCTTTAATTTCTTTATTTAATAGATCAAATCAACTGGAAAAAATTTTGAATTTAAATTTTTGTTTATTGTTATTTTAATTAACTAATGTTTTTTTTATTGATTTGGGTTCTCTAATTGTTTATATTTCGAATAAAATCGTATTCTCATAAAAATTCCCAAAAACATGATTATACCAAAAATTAACTTAAATCGTCTTGAGGCACGTGTTGTTTTTAATTATAAAAAAAACCCCAGTGTTTTTGCATCATAAGGAAGCTTTTTGGGGGGGCGTCGCAAAAGATTTAATTTTTAACGACCACCCTAATGAACATATAACGTGTTTCGTTAATAACTCGGCCACGGATTGGAATGGGAAGCTAAGAATGTTACATCCCTATATTAGAATTACCTGAGCTATCGAATGGTTCCGGGCGCGTCCAAGGAAATGGGACACCCTGTATGCATTGTGATACATATGCTTTAAATGTGACTTGTTTCCTGGCAGTCTCTCCTTGTGTTTTCGGAATTGTACTCGGCAAGTAAAAAGTGTAGAAATATACGTCTGTGATATTTTAACATGTACATATGTTATACAGTTTCACTGTTTCATTTAAGGCAATATGCCATTACTGTATTGTTGCAATCCCTTGAAGTTGTAAAACACAAGTGATGTTAAAAGTATACGCGTAACGTTTCCAATCTTTTGCAGAATTTCATAAGTCCTATTAATATTATTCCTGAAAGTGAAGCACGTCTGCGTAATTTAGAACAAGCATTTCAATCGGAAGGTAGGAAACCAAATATTTGCATATTTGCAAATTGCTCATATTAACACTGTGCGTGGCAAAAGTTCATCGAGGTATCTTTTTCTGAAGGCATACTGTGAAATGAGAATCCAAGAGAGCATTGAACAAGGGTATTTTCTAATAACGACAAGTTGCACGCGGTCCGGTACATACAGAATTGCCGCGGTAAATTAAAAGTCGTAAATTGTCAAATATTTTTCCGTTCAAACATACAATAATGTCAAAAAATATTTTATTGTTGTATTACTGTTATCTCGCCAATAAGATGGCTATTAATCTTTTTGCGATCCCGTTAGCTCATCAAAGGGAGCCGCTGTTGTGTTGCGTTCTCGCTTAACTGATTCCAAGGGAGACATCCCCCCTCCTATGGCGAAGAAAGATTTTGCGTAACGGACTTGTTCAACAGTTTGGGAGACTGTACTTTACCTTGGATTGGATGAAAAGGGATTATGAAATTTCCAGTCTGCCGTTTCATTGAAACTTTCTTCGTTAGCCTTTTGTTTATGGGACAGATTAAAATTAAATAGAAGAGCACATTGTCAAAAGAAATCTACAATGCCATAAGAAACGAAGCAATGTATCATTGCAGCACCTATTTGAATTACATTGATGATGCTGTGCATTGTGCAAGAACCACTCCTTTCGAGGCATTAAGTAGTGTTGTACTACTGATAAGGATTTTCAATTCATAACAATATCTTGATAGATGATACGCAAAATGATCAGAATAACGTCAAGTCTATTAATGCAATTCTGAATATGTTTTTATGTCATATGAAATTAATGGTACGCAAGGTTGAAAACGAATGGACCACTTTGTCATATTTTTACATTTCATGCTCAAAGTGATTTCGTTCACTTTTGGTACTTTCCACTATTTTTCTTTTAGATTTACCGTCTACAAGGAAAACACTAGCTAGCAAATCTAAGAACACCCTTCATATGTTATACATACAACATATTTAGTGGGATAAAAGTCTGAAAATAAATGTGTACAACTCCAAAACCAGCACAAATAATGTTTAAAAAATGAAAAAGAGCGGTCCGTATACATAGAATACAGTAGAAAATACAGGTATTAAACGAATTTTATTAATTTTAATTGAGATAAGAATTAAACTTACAATTAGATATTTAATTTCTAGAAATTTAATAATTAATCACATTCAGCAAATTGGATTAATACTTACATAAGTTATGGATCTTTATACGCAATCGACACAGAAATACGTGCTTAATTATCACTTACAATATATTTATATATTTCAGTTCTAATACCGAATTGATCTATTGTTTGTAGACTTTCATTTGTAACGGACCGCGGCTCTGATTGTGAGTATGTACATACATACATAATATGATCTACTTACATTGTCTCTCTCCCAAATTTTGTAAACGATAATTTGATTTCTGTGTATTTTATTAGAAACCGGCAATTAAATAATTTACTACTTTTAATTCGTCAACATTATTCATACTCTGTTCGACTCGTCGCGAATGTTGAATCATTAATAACCGAGTTATCACAAATTTAACGATTTTGAAATGTAGTGGTTGCATGGACATGATATATGATGAACACGATGTAGACGGTATTCAGCAAGAAGGAAAGAATAATAATATTAATTGTAATATCGGTTTAATAAGAGAGTTTAACCTAACCGTTGGTTTATTGGCGTGAAGGAGTTACAGAGCGTATCTACATCAAAGCGACCGCTCCTACGCCGTTCCCTTCCCCCTTTCCCTTTTTACTCGAGCCCTCGAATCCTCGAACCCTCGAACCCTCGAACCCTCAAACCCTCACCGACATCTCGTCACCACCACCCCCTCTATCAACTACCACGGATGTCCATTTGCTCCACCGAGATTGTGCACGCAGCCAGACGTTTCACCCCCAAATGTACCCGACCCGTCACAATTACTGCGTATGTGTGTCAATAACAGTTATTACCCATTTATGATCCATTACCATTTCAAACGAAGCGATACGTGATATGTCATTCCATAACTTGCTTCTTAAAAAGTTTCCAATCATCTGCCTTTCTCTTTGTTTTATTTTATGTATAGGTATGAAATTGTGCGTTCTGTTATTTTGTATTAGGTATACATCAAGAGTTCTCATAAGTATTTCCTCTTCGAATATAATGGATTCAGGAGAATATTTTTAGAATTAGTAAAAGCAAGGACTTAGTTGTACGAGTATTTCATTGGTTATTGGTAAAAAAAATGTCGGCGCAACACGTTGAGAAATTCGTTTATGACACTGCAATCAATTGCAGTACACAGTGTTTGCAATAATGTGATATGATGTCAAATGATGCACTAAATATTGATTAAAGATCAATCTCTTCGTCCAAAAGCAATTTAATAATTTTCACTTAATTGTCTTGTGATTTCATTGAAGTTTATTTCCTTAGTAGTCAATTCATTTAATTTATGAACTTTTTCGTAGTACAAAACAAAAATACATTTTCGTCGATACGCGATTGTTATTGTCTTGATTTCTTTTCCCTTTATTGTGTACTATAAGCAATAAGAAACATCAGTCGTAGAAAAAGGCAAAATCAGAATCAGAAACAATTTTGAGTCGTGCAGGCCATCCAATACCGTGGCGTACGCAATACTTAAAAAGCCGGAAAAATGCCGGGCCGTCTGAATTTCGAGTACGTCATGTAACCTAGATTTTAGGTTAAACAGTTCCAAGTATCGTTCGAAAATCAGGTAAAATTTTCTCCAGCCATTTTCGCATAATATGGTAACAGATAAAATTTCAGAAAATCAATTTTATTTAGGTTTGCATTATTGAGTGTATTATGTTTGGCATGTGGAGTCATAACATACATTTCACCATGTACAGAAGGAACTACTTCAAAAGTAAGATTGCAGACATACTTTAATTGTTCATGTTATATTGTATCTTAAAGGAATACCTCATTCAATTAATGTTACTGGCATATGCATTGACCCTGACACTTGGTGTTGCGCTTAAAGTTACTCAGAATAAAATCCATGGAAATGCAAATTATTGCGTGACAAGACTCAATAAACAATTAACATCGTACGAGTGTGAATTCATTAAGTAGTACAAACAGAAGAAGAGATAAGATGAATTTATTCAGCAGGTTGTTTTAATGCATTAATTTGTGACATTACAAAATAGACAAACTGATTTGAAGATACATTGAAAGCAAAATTATGGTGGACATTATATGTTAGGTGATTTATGACGTACGTGCAAGTATGAAATAGTAGTCCTCCTGTAACATACATATATTCATGTATATACATGACAATGAATAAAAATAAATATAAAGGAATGAATAAGGTATGCCTTTCAATTGGAAATACTGTATAAAATAGTATTGCTTGGCATATCGACATTCATTTCCTTCTAATCTAATGTATATCTGAAATACATGTTATTATATACATATTTACATATTTTTAATTCAAAATATACATTATGCTTTCAATATTGTACATGTGTAAAAGGCAAATTGTTTTGCTTGACGTTTCTGTTTAATAAAGTAAGGAATTTGAATAAATAATTAGAAATCTTTTCAACCAAATCGATTTACATTTGTGGTATTACAGTTTGAAAAAGTATGTATAAAAAAATTGTAGACGATCACAATGAAATATTTTTGCTATTTTCGATTTCAGTTCTTAATAATATCCCTACAGGAAGAGCAGAGCCCTAGTAATATTATAAAACCTGTGCTTTGTAAGAAACATACATTTTAAACTTGTAACCTAAAACATAAAATGAAGTGGGTTATGTATTGTTAGGAGTGTATGTATAATTTAATTATGGTAACCTTTGTGCAACCAAATATAATGATATTTCTTAAAACACTTTCAAAGCTTCGAATTTACAAGTTTTCCATTTGAAAGTAAACATGATATTCTTAGACTTTCAAAAGACGGTGGGTACATTTGCTTTATGCATTGATTAGACTTGATTAGACTTAATAGTTGAAGGTAAATTGGAATCTATCTTTTAGGTTCATTCATTTCAGGAAACATATGAATATATGCTAAATGACAGTTTTAATTTATTCTGTAACAATATACTGAACTTCTGATGCATATCTATGTTTCCATTAAAAACAAAGTGTAATAGTTGCAGAATTAATAATATGTCATACACACTTAGAAGGATACATTCTCTTATACACACCTTTTGTAAAACGTATCTCTGCAGTACAGCGTTCTAGGAAAACCGTACATGTTAGGATCTACAAATTTTATGTTGGAGAAATTTATTGTTAACTACTTTTACATATTCTATTTTGAACTAACCTTCATATAGTAAATAACTTTTCTGATATATCAAAAGATATCTGATATCTAAAAGGTACAAATGTGGTATTAAAATATATGCTCTTGACGCTAAGAATAGTTTTCTAAAACATACGAATAACTTCTATAGTCGTTAAACCGCAAATAAAAACTTACAATGAATGAGCTTTCTTATTTGATTTTTTCTATACATAGGTTTGTTATTTCTGGTATAAAACCAACGAAAATAAGTCAGAAGAATGTAATAGACATATTAAAATTAAACGTAGAAAAACCTATTGACCACTGGCAATTGAAGAATTTAATATTTTATGTGAACTGGAGTAGCAATGCATTATTTCTCATATTAAAACACATATTTTAATACCAACGAATTAGAGACTAGTGAACAAAATAACTTCAAAATAATTATATTTTACAACAGGAACTGTTTGCTTTATATTATCGTCCAAGTTAGTTTATACAATAGTAGCATTTTTCTAATTTCGAAAATTGTGTGAATATCCATGTATAGCTTTACTTTTGTTAGATGAAGTTTACAGTTATGAAACTGTGTACTATAGCATAATCTTGAACTATTCATGCATACAAAATATATTGTTACATGTATTAGTTTGTAATGGTTTTGTGAAACGTTTTGCAGTAAGCAATCATGACTTAAGCGGGAAATATTACGATTTCTTGTTAAATTTCAATACATTACGTTTTACACTGATCAAAAATTAGTAGTTGTAGAAAATAAACATATTTTATGCAGCTGTTTAATGACACACATTACAAATTTTCGTGTTTCCGTTTACTTTCGTGAATAGCAAGTTTTTAAAGGAAAACTAAATGTTTTGTATGAAAGATGTCGGACAAATCCAATGCATGTTATTACATTTAATACATCTCACATTCACAAATATGAAAACAAACCACATATGTATAGATCAGGAAATGTACTCGGTTATGTGAAGACAAGCTATCGTATCATTGGTTCACACGTGCAAAATGTTTGTTTGAAATAAATCGAAATATTTCTATTTAAGTACGGTTTTCGGTTTTGTGGTGTTTATCGTCGTCTTCGATAAAATTTTATCAAATGAAACATATTTTGTACTGCTGAATTTTTAACTTTAATTAAACATGTATTGCAACAGTTATATGTCTCATGATATGGTAGTGTGCACATACATACCAGATATACATATTTGAATAATACGTATGTGTCTATTCGTACGAAATCGATCACTCTTAGTAGTATCATCTAGAAACATTTTCTAAATCACAGACACTGTAGTCTTTAGTGTACCAAATACGGAGTCAACTTTAATGTTTCGAAATTTTGAAAATTCCTAAAATCATAGCTGTTGATAGTTCTGGAGCTTGTGAGAAATGGACTTCTTTTCCAGTAATATGAAAACCAAAATCTGTTCATCACGACCTACCATTTTGGGTATATATCTTTTTTTTTTAATTTATCTAAAAGGGGGTGCAACTTGACGACAGGTGATTGGTTTTATCGATCGTGAAAAACAGTCCCCGACATCTTGTTATACACTGTATGTATGTATGTACATGTATGTTTGATATATTACAAAATCCGGTTCGGTTACTTTTATCAGCTTTATCATTAGCTTTAGCACAAGCCTCATAGACTCAGCCTTGACATACGAAATATGGAATTTAATCCTCTCTAAATTTGATAATAATCACTGGCAATTTTAACGATCGTGAGTGTACACGATCCACTGTCTCTTGAATAATTCAAATAACTAAAACAAAAACTTACGCCATCCACAATAAGGAACATAGACTAAGAGGGAACAAACTTCCAACTTCCAGTTCTCTAAATTTGAATCGAACATAGAATTCATTGTAAAATTTGTCGGATTTCATTCAGATCCTTCTGTAAAGATGAAATTCCTTTTTAATGACATTTCTGTTTTTAAGCTTGCAGAACCTCACTCTTCACTGCAGGGGTCATCAAAATGTTCATTGTGTGACATCTTGTTGCTTGTTCTCTCTTTTTGTGGCGAAACAGCCTACGGTTCAAATTTCTGTTTGTAGGAAGACCTAATCGATAGTGAATATCATAGCCGGTATTTCCTGACGCGCAGTAATTTAATAACCTCGATATATCTGTACTCTCGTGCGAGGTAAAAAAAAGTCGACGAAACATCAAGATAGCGTGAAA
Organism: Mimumesa dahlbomi; assembly: GCA_917499265.3. NCBI lineage: Eukaryota > Metazoa > Arthropoda > Insecta > Hymenoptera > Crabronidae > Mimumesa > Mimumesa dahlbomi. The sequence continues at coordinate 5,339 of CAKJTC030000301.1, read as the reverse complement.
GTTACAAAATGCAGTGCTGTACCCTCCAGAATTAATTCTCAAGATAGATTTCCAAAACAGCGATCTAATCAGTGGCATAACATTGAACGGTTTTAATAGCAACTTTTCCGAATTCGCTATAAAACTAACAATTGCTCGCATCTATGGTATGCGATTTCGTCCCCTGCACATTATCGAAACGGTCGGAAAGTAAAAACTAGCGATAGAATGTATCGTAAGAAAGGGAAATGACTGTTTTAGAAATGTTTATTTTATCGAACTCAAGTGACGTTGAACGGTGTGAATTATCATCAGCTGCAATGAACAAACAAAAAGGGATAAATGGGATAGTTTTCTTACATCGAAGCTGATTGCAACATGAGACAGACGTATCGTGCACGATTCGACAATGAATAGGCATCGCGACATCGCATCGAAAAATTATGATTATAAATCGATATCCATAACGTATTTTTAGTCAGTATATTACTTGATTACCAATCAAGTGACTGATTATCAATCGCATTTAGTGGAAAGAACGGGAAAAAAGCATTAGTGCCGATCGAAAACTCGTAAAATTAGCAGAAAAAGAAGACTGTGATGATGAAAAAGAAGATGTAAAACCTTTTTCAACTACGAATACAAACGGATCATACGCTTTAATAGAGGAAAGAATTAAATGAAAATCTACTTATGTCCGTCGTGCAGATATCACATTTATGAAATTATGTTACGAAATGAGTTTGCAATTAAACTTCTTCGAGCAGTATTGAGTTTCGATATCGCGCTATTCAGAAAATTACAGAATCGTTGGAACGGTAGCAATGGAAATAAGTTTGTGTGCGGAATGAAAAATCGACTGTGTCACGCTGCTCCAGGGGCGGTAAAAAAAAAGTGGAATTCTCCGATTTTGCTGAATCACTGCCACAGAGGCAGGAATTTTAGACGCGATTATCGAGAATTACTTGAACTTGTATGAAATATCGACGATGATACCAAAGGTATGACGGAAATTGATCAATCTGATTCGTGCATCAAGTCTGACGGCAGTCGAGCAATTCATTCGTTAAACATATACATATACGTATACATATATCGGAAGGCAATGTCACGTTTCACCTACGGAAAAATTCCCATTAAAATATTCCTATCGTTATTATTTCACTTTGCGTAAAAGCATGGTTTAGATATTTATTTCCAGAAAAAGGTTTCAAGATCGAGAGTTGCATTGTATGAAGAATTTTAAAAGAGTTTGATGAAAATATAATAAAAGCAGACCTTCAAGAATTTAATAATCGTTCTCGATATCATGCGGCGATAACAGTGTTCAATGCTAGTATGCTCGTAATAAATAGTAAGACTATCCCTGAGAACTATGAGAAATAACGAACCAGTTTATCTCACTAAAGCTTTATTCATCCACCGAAAGGGTGGATTATCGACTATAATCTCTCGCGTTATTAGCCTTTAAATATGATTTAAAATATAACGTTTACGTAATGTAAAGATTTAATTAATCATTCATCCAGTTATTCTTTATATCGGTGTATTTCGGATGTAATACTGTCTGACTTGTAATAAATTAGTATATGGATTTTGGAAAATGTCATATAAACATAGATAAGCAATTTTATCAGTTGAATTTTCAACGTTTATAATATTTTTGTGGCAAAAGTATTTAATTTTAAAATTGTTTAGTCTCTCTTGCTTAACCTTCATTGTAGAGAATTGAGTTATTCAAGTATCTACAAAGTATAAAAAACTCAATAGAATTTTACATGCATAGTGTTGAGTAATCTCACGCGGTTTCATGTACAAAAGTTTTATAGTTTGATTATTAAAAACATAAATATTTTAAAAGGTATTAATTCATACATTTGTAATTTATTCTATTCAACCTTTTCCAAAATTTGTATTTAATTTATTTCTTATTTTTAACGAATCAAAATATTTTTCTTTGGAAACATGATTTACAACTAATATTGATTTGCATTTCGGGATACTAAATATTTTACTACACCGTTTATAAATCACCAATAAACAAGGCGAATAGCAAGGGAGTATAAAATTTAAACGGAACGGTGGACACTCTTCAGAATATGCATGTAGTACATACATACATACAGTGCTTTTGTAATGCGAATGAGAATTACGTTTTTACAACCACTAACGTATAAAAATCATATCGGACGCAAAACCCACCCAGACAAATACACACAAACATGTTTGAAATACATTTTATTTCAACTTTACTCGTGTAACATTGAACAATGAATATGTTCGGAGAACAATTACTAGTGAGAATCGTTTCTATTGGTACAATATCTCTTATATTGGCAGTTTCATCGAAACAACCTGACATACAGACATATAGATACATACATACTGGATCATAGATACGCGATACATAATTATGTACACACATAAATAGGTACGCATCTGTGGACCTATATAAATGCAATGAGTAGAGTCAATGTTCAGGCGCCAGAGTATTGTAGTTTTGAATTGAGTTACGTTGTACCGCGAATAATGATGCGAACGACTATGTTCTGGGATTGTACTGTTCCATTGAATAAGAATCAGTACATTCGATTATTTAATCTATACGAGTATACATATAGATGATAAATTTCGAAGACAGTCACGTGGCATTGGTACGCTACACAAATATTCGGCTGATTTCAAAATATTTAATACATGTCTTTTTCAGGTTAATATAAGTTTCGTACCCAGTAACCAGTCATAATTTAGAGGTATTTGAAATTATTTCTTTTTAAAATTCCTTGTTTTTATGCATTTAATTATTTTTTACCTCACGCTTGTATGGCAAATTTTTGTACAATAATACAAGTAGTTCTTCACGACACAGCAATGCGTGGTTACGATCATTGTTTCTTCCTCGAATTGTATAACTATGTATTACGATGCAAAATAATTCAAATGGGAAAACATTATCTTTCACGCTAAAAAAAAAAAAAACATTTTGACACCATGGAATTAATTATTATTTCTATTCACTAGTCTTGTAAATATAAGCAGTCATTCCCTCGTCACAAGTAATACCCTAGCAGATGAGAAAGAAACTACATAGTTAAAACGGAAATAAATGTTGGAAAACGAAACGGCCAATTTATTTCCATGTTTCTTTCTCGTTCTGTTTCGCTTTCTCTATAAAAAGTTATTAAATCATTATTAAATAAATATGTATTCTCCTCTTATGTTTATTCAAATTAACTGACTAGATTTTTACGTTGAATAGCATAGCTGTTGAAATACAACCTTGAGAGATGAAACTTTTATTGTCGGTAATGTACTTGCATCGCCTTATTCTAAACGGTTGCCCGATGTTTTCTTACATTTCACTCGTTGCATGGCTTGCGTCAGATTTAATTACGGAAATAATTCGTCTGTAAGGCGAGAAAATGTTAAATCTGCTTTTATAAAGAAAAATAACCGTGGTTCACCATGTTCGATTTTTACTGACACAGTTTTCGAAAATGTTATTCGTCTCGTTGCGTTCGCTTCGTTAATAAACTGCTTTTTGCCAACATCTCGATCGTCACATGCATTTTCTGTAATGGTGCGTCAAAGAACCGTGTGTCAGTGCACTTCCTTTCCCGTTTCTTATAATAAATCCCGCGTCAATTTCGACTCATTAACCTGGCGTTTATATCATTTAATGATGTCTGCTATCGTATTTTTATGTAATTCCAGTAACGTCGAACATTGGCAATTGAATGTCAGCAGCACTACGTTTAATACTTAACGTGAACGTTCGCAGTAAAATAGTTACATTTGACATTGAAATATGTATTAATCTCCATAGTATTTTTCTGCAAACTTGACAAGTTATCAACATTTACATCACATTGCACAATTTAACTAGGGAAAGTAATAAAATTGTGGAGCTCGAAAACTTTCAAACATTATATTTAATTCCAATAAACCAATAAACATAGATAATAATAGAGACAGTATGTATTATGTAGTCCTCTTGATACTACATAATGAATCATAAGCGTCAATCCAACAGAATAAAATAGTAGGAAAATTTAAATATAATCGGAGCACAAATTGAAGAATATGAAATTAACGTAATACGCAACAAGTATTACCCGTAATTGATGTTTTCCAATTCATTTTGTTTATGGTCCGTGCGATTGTATTTGGTTTACAAATTAGTTGGAGCCGTAATATATCATAGACAATGGAGACTGTGGTGAAAACACGTGTTAAAGAATAAACATTCCGATCTACTTCTATGTATCTATTAAAAATGTGAGGGAAACTAATTGTAAGATCAAAAGTAATTCAAACGGTGACAGTGAAGTAGACGGGATTCTGTAGAGATGGTACGTACTAGTATTGCAGCACTACGTAATTATTGGTAAGATAATTACCTGTTGTATTAATCGCGTGACAGTTACAGTTTCTGCGTGAAACAATTTATACGCATTGAAATAAAGCAACTGTGCGGATGTGTAAAACGACATTGAAACGTAACATCCATGTTATTCTTGTATGGCATTCTTTTATTTATAGAATAACTAAATGACGCTGCAACAAATCTGACGATAGGAATATAAATACGTATACATGTAGGTACTCAACAAGAATGAGATTCTATCTTAAACGAACACAGTAAGATGCGTTGTTGACGAAATCGCTAGGCAAATAGTACCGTTGGCAACAATGTTTGCGGAAACATGAAATTTCCAAGAACGGGTTTTTGGTGAAAATTTACGCGGAGTTCAATTCGTCACTATTGACAATAATAAGATTACGCAGTCACGCTGTTGGTATTATTGTCATATTAATGTGAACGATTGATGGAATATCGAACACATGTGGTCGTTTGCAGTATGTAGTGACATTTGCAGGACGAGCAAAGTTGAGGAAGGGGGGCGAACGAACAGACGCAGAAGCGGAAGGTAGGAAAAGGTGGAAAAAAAGGCAGGGCACGAAACGAGAAATGGGAAACGGGAAACGAAACTCCGACTGGTAGAAAAGCGTGGAGCGGCTCGAGAAGAAAACGCACGGCTGCGTTCGGCGGTGGGTACGTCAAGAAAGAGAGCTCGATTTGTGAATACACGCGTCCCGAGACGCGCAAACCTCTTGTGGCGGGGAATAGAAAGAGAGGGCAAGTCGAATTCTACGAAAGAACGAGACAACGTGACGCAGAGAGATGGAGGGAAAAGGAAAGAGCACGGTAAACGCGGCGGAGCGAGATACGTAGACCGGCAGAGGGGCAGAGAAAAAGAGAAAGAGAAAGAGAGAGAGAGAGAGAGAGAGAGAGAGAGAGAGAGAGAGAGAGAGAAGGGCAAAAGGAAGAAGAATAGAAGAAATGTGATAAAGAGAGA
>CAKJTC030000300.1:0-45813 GCA_917499265.3 Mimumesa dahlbomi | reverse complement strand
ATTTTGCGGATTCCTGAGAAATTGAGTTCGACTTAAGCACTTCGACTTTGCACGATCGAAACGTGATACTAGCTCGCGAATTTTTTTGCGATGGAAACGAACGCGACCTGATTTCGCTAGGTGGAAAAGAAAACGATCAGCAAAAAGTTCTAGGAAAGATTTCTCCACGTTCACTTCATTCGACTTTTCCCTGATTTTGCAAATCTGTACGACATAACACATACTACGTAACCTTGCGTGATAGCTCGATGAAAAATATCATTCGTCCATGGAGTAGGAAGAGTATTTAAACGCACGTTTTACATCCAAATGAAAATGCTGCTCGCTTGTACGTGAACATGCGATCGAGTTTGTCACGGGTGTGTGTGGCTCTGGTAACACCGTAGCTAGGGCTTGATATAGAGCCCCAAATGTTTGCTCTTCCATTTAATAAACTGGGATGTGGGTAATTTCCTTTGTCACGATAGAAAAATGACGTAATTCGTTTGATATATTTGAGAGGTTTAATCTTTTAGGCACTTGAGGCAACCGCGTTGAATAACGTGGAAATTACGCGCTTCCATATTACAGCTCATTCCATTCCGCTTGATTTACAAACTCGATGTCCCGGTTGATGTATACAGACGGATGGAATTTGCACGAATAGTTTGTACTTGTTTTTGTGACGCTTCTGCGGTTGTTATTGTTGTTCGAGAATTGTATTCGAGCAATGACTCCTTGATCAGTGACTGCAAGGATTTCATCTCAATACGTAAAATGAATTCGTAATCTTTCGGTGCGGGGTGGTTTCTTTTTAAAGTTGCAAGTTGTGAGCTGTTAATTCCTACCGATCGATAACCACTTCAATAACGTGGTCACCGATGAAACACCGCAAGAACTAATAATCCAAGGATGTCCGATTTTCGATGAGCAGCAAATATTCTTGAGACGATATCACATTGAAATTCTACATGCAAACAACGTTTATACGATCAAACAAATGATTGAAACATTCGTTCTACGATATTTTACGCGTGCGGAGAGACAATTACGCGAAAGAAACCGTTGTTTTATTGAATCGAATTTCACTCGGGAGATTCGCGTGTCGGGTTTGCCTAATTGATAGATAAGGTTATCGGGGAGGGCGAGAAGTCGCCCATTAGGATAACTTGACAGATTGTTGAACGTTGCCATTGACCTGTCGCCGTTCGCTCGGCATGACAGTAACGTTGACCGGGTTGTCATAAATCGTCACGCCCCCCAAACAAATGTCATTTGTAAGTACATACATACATGCGCGGTTATACGCGATGCCCGATAATGCCTTCACAGACGGAGTGTACGTTATAAATTAATTTTTATCAGAACGAAAGAAAAATTTTCCCGCATCATTATAGGCTGCGGTGGGCACAATATGCTTACCGATATCCACTAAAGATTTGTCACCGCGTGATATCGCCAGAAATATACGAGCCTGTTTGTTAACCGAAAACTCTATTTCATTCCATTAACGAGTTTATAACGACTATCTGTGTTCTACGTTCGGTCCAGATGTCTGTTCCATTATACGTTAACCGTTTGGATTCCATCCACTATAGAAGATCCAGTACTTTTTGACGCAATGAATAATCCACGATGATACTTATATTTTGCCGATTTCAACGCGCTCTCGTCGTACTCTGTTGAGAGAAACGCTATTGCACTGTTCGGGATTTTTCGACAATGTTTTTTCAATGGACCCTGGGATCCAGCCGTGGGATATTCTCATTAGTCATCATGTATGAAATCATGGAATCACCTAACCCATTTCGTAATTGTGAACTCTAGTCTGTGAGTTCATTCGTTCGGTGAAAGTGTTAGTCAATTGATATTTGCTATGGTCGACGTCGGAAATGTGTCGAACTGAATAAAAGCGTCTTATTTCTTTCGTAGTTTGATTCAAGCTTTGCAGGATGACTTTGTTCATTCAATTATATCACGTACGTAGTAGAACATGGTAACAATTTAGGTCCATTCACCGTAACACTGAAATATCAATTATGCACATACGAGGCAGGAAAATATATGCGTGAATAACAACAAATTTTGTTTTTTTGCCAACGTTTGCTGCACGAAACGTATCGGTTCGTCAACTATTACATTTTGTGGGCATTATAACTCGTCGGTATGGTGTTATCATACAGTCGCTCGCAAAAGTCTTTGTATTCGTTTTTTACGAATCCGTATTCTCATGTAAATTAATCGCATTGCGACACATGGATTCATTAGAAGACTGTGAATTGGTTCGCCTCGAAAGTTGTATGCCCGACTGATCCTGAACTTTGAAATTCTTACGCCTTTGATGGGATTGCTCGAACACTTGTGAGAGTCACTGTACATATACACACACCTACATACATCCATCGGTGCTCGTTTAGTCGTAAAATTCGTTGTACACGTTCAATGTAGTATCGCGCAGCGTGCGCGTGGTTAAAGCATCGCATGAGTGCGGATGTAAAAAGCTTTTATGTTGAAAATTAAGCGGGTCTGCCTTTAAAGGAACAGTTCTGTGTGTCTTTTGAAATTACCCTGCTCTCCCATGAGGAGAGAATAATGGAGAAATGAACTTCTGAGAATCGTCGATTCGTTAAAGTCTACTCGGAAAAAACATAATATGAAGTTCTCATCGCGTCGGTGTTCTCGTATTTACCTCACTATTAATTGCTACGTGTGCCTCGAGTAGTTGAAATATTTACTTAAACAAAGAGATATCGATACTGATTACACAAATTATCCTAACGATCAGGAATGCGATAGTAAAATATGGAAACGTGAGTTATCGAGTGTTCTTGAAGCACCTATAGATGAGATTCTGTTGACTCTGCTTCATTTTTGTTTAACTCTATTGCTTGGCAAACATTGCAGAAGATAACAGATAAGTGCGCTACCGTTGTACCGATAAACGAATCACATTCGAGATGGAAGCTTCCTCGGTAATTGTATCTAGTTAATCGATTCGTATAATGGGACAAATAATTCGGTATTAACGAGGGTGCCAATTGGATAAACTTGGAAAGTATTCCTACACGACTGCTCTTGGTCATGAGTTGCGGTGTATGGCTGATTTCACACGAAAAAGGTCAAGTCAGTTTTGAAATTTTATATTTTATAGTTACTAGATCGTCGTGACTGAATTGCGCTTGACTGGCTGTCGGTGTGAAAGCAGCCTAAGTTATAAAACTTGTCTCGAAGTCCACTCCGTCGTCGTTAATCATCTTTCTTTCTCTTCCTCTTTCTCCTTTGCCACCTACCTATTACTGCGAACGTTGTCCGGTGCTATTAACATTCATTCGACTTATCGACCCTGACTTTTTATAATCTAAAAGCGAGTTATTCACGGTTGATCATGGAAAGGGAATTTCCTTGAATAATTTGTAACGTATATGGTCATTTAATATTCTCAAGAAAACCGGATCTACATGTGTTTGTTATAACTTGAGACTTATCTTTTGTACGCGTCATGTGTTTGCGTTGCGCAATTTTTTCCAAGACAATAATAATAGTATGATCGAGGGCGGGTGAAAAATCGAATTGAAACTCCTTGCGATTGAGAGAATGTCGAATATAGACGACACAAGTCCGTATTTCGTGAGAGCACGTGCCTTCGTTTACGAGGTGTAAAATATTGTTTTACTGGATAGCGGTTCCGATGGAACAGATTGCTCGATAAGCCGCAAAATCGTAACGAGAGAAAACGATCGATAAGTGTCAATTTAACGAAGACCGAATCGGATTCACGGCGGATTGCGTAATTTTCTTACGGGACGCGTTACATTGCATTACGCGGCATTACCTAAGACTGACACGCTACCACGTGACCGATTAAACTCGTTGCTGACCGACCTTCTCACATATTTACAATTCTTTACGTGCCGATCTTTATGTGGCATGAGCGTACGATCGAATATTCTTACGATTCGATCCACGTAACGCGTATATCTGAACGGAACCAAGAATTGCTCGTTCGCAAAAAGATGTATCGACACGTTTTATCGGAATTGACAGAGTTTGATCCGTAAACTGGAAACAGGTCGAAACCGGACGATTGAACCTCGGCTATCGTAGCGTCAATAAAACGATTGTTTCACGTCCCCTGGCCCGTAAACTTCCAGATTGTAAGTCCTCTTGCGTTTCTCCGTCCGTAACGTTCAATTTCAGTTTGTACCGGTAACTTACACAGCTACGGCCTTTTATCGTCTCTCGTCGAATCGCGTCAGTGACGTCCCGAACGAAACTTTTCCTCAAGTTGGAAATTGGAAAACGGCGATACTTTGTTAAAAGTGTGCTCTCCGTAAAATCCGTTTTCTAAACACTCTGTTTGTGGAAGGAAATTAGATACATGAAATGCGCATACGTAACGGTCGCGTTTCCTCGACGACGGCAGCCATTCGAATAAGAAATCAAAATACAGGAAAATACGTGGCTCTGGGGCGATATCGAATTGATAAAACTGTTGAATCCGATAGTTGAAAAGGCAATGAACGGTATGCAAGCCAGGCACGTAAAGACAGGAAAATCAATTTTCCCCCGAGTAGTAATCTTGCCTTGAAATTCCGTTTCCCATTCCGAAACGAGATGCGTCGATCGAAATCCTTTCAACGATTTCATGAAATATGTATTTAGCCTCCGGTTTATCGCCAGCTGCCGGCATTCTTTATTGTACGGAGATTCCAATGAATGCGATTGTTTGACAAGTTATTAGATCAGCATGTTAAATAGCAAGAATTCTTAGTAAATGGAATCATCGGGTAGAATGGCTACTCGCGTTAGGCGAAACCAGTGAAACTACGTCCAACGCCCTCGTATCGAAGGGACACTCTGCAGCAATTAATTTATAACAGGATCATCGCGTACGGAGGAAGTAGCTTTGTTCCATAATTTTTCGTAATAAATATCGCATGACATAATTGCACGTGTAGGGTAACTTATAGCACTCAAAGGCACACGCGTATCCCTTTTCACGGTAACATGAACTTCCGGTGCTCGTTAACAAACCCGTCTCTTTGATTATCAATGATAGCTAACTACTAAAATTAGCGATAATAAAATACATCGATAACCGTCGCAACTCTGATTATTTTCTAATTATAGCGCAATTGCTGGTATCTGGATCCGTTATCGGCAAGTGGCACTTGAGCAGTTGAAGTACAAATATTGAAAGTAGCGTCGGAACACGAAATATGTTTGCTCACAAGTGACAGCTGTAAACGGACGGACATATGTGTTGCCAGCATTATTTAGATGACGTCTTCTGGACGGAAAATACTATGTTCTATTTAAGCCAATCGGTAGGTAATAATCTTTTCATCGGAAAGAAATGCCAAGGTCTCGTTACATTCTTTGTTCTTAACACGTGCCCTATTATTCAGTTATCGATTCATCGATACGTCGATGTGTCTCAAACGAGGATGCACTGATTTGGCAGTCGATCAGGTCTACTTTTATCATTTAACCAGTTAACTGTGTTTGACGACTATACCCGTCATCGCTTGATTATTGCAACACACACTGGTGCGCGCTCTGCACAGAGATCGCCACACTTGACTGGTTAAAATGATGGCGGACGTTTTGGAAGCGGAATTCGAAGCTGAATAAGGCAGTGAAAGAATCATTTTGATATCTAAAATATTTCGGAAATGACGGAGAAATTACGAAAATCGCGAAAATTCGTCAAATTCAACCAGTTTTTTGGTCGGCATTCGCTCAATTTTTGAGATAGCGATCTGAAACTGGCACCATTGTTTTAGTTAGGAAATTCTACGATAGAACAATGTATAATAGTTGTACTTTTCGAAAATTTAATTTTTCGCAAAAATCTGAAGGGGGTAGGTCAGGATTTTTTGCGATTTTCGTAAATCGCTCGCCATTTCCGTAATTTTTGAGCTATTAAAACGATCCAGGGCGTTCTGGACGCGGAATCCGAAGCCGAATAAGATGCAGAAAGAATCAGACCGATATCTAAAAAATTGTGAAAATGGCAAGCGATTTACGAAAATCGCAAAAAATCCTGACCTACCCCCTTCAGATTTTTGCGAAAAATTAAATTTTCGAAAAGTACAACTATTATACATTGTTCTATCGTAGAATTTCCTAACTAAAACAATGGTGCCAGTTTCAGATCGCTATCTCATAAATTGAGCGAATGCCGACCAAAAAACTGGTTGAATTTGACGAATTTTCGCGATTTTCATAATTTCTCCGTCATTTCCGAAATATTTTAGATATCAAAATGATTCTTTCACTGCCTTATTCAGCTTCGAATTCCGCTTCCAAAACGTCCACGATAATGTTAATATCCCAAAAATAGCGGAAATGACGAGCAAACTGCGAAAATCGCGAAAATTCGTCAAATTCAACCAGTTTTTTGGTCGGCATTCGCTCAATTTTTGAGATAGCGATCTGAAACTGGCACCATTGTTTTAGTTAGGAAATTCTACGATAGAACAATGTATAATAGTTGTACTTTTCGAAAATTTAATTTTTCGCAAAAATCTGAAGGGGGTAGGTCAGGATTTTTTGCGATTTTCGTAAATCGCTCGCCATTTCCGTAATTTTTGAGCTATTAAAACGATCCAGGGCGTTCTGGACGCGGAATCCGAAGCCGAATAAGATGCAGAAAGAATCAGACCGATATCTAAAAAATTGTGAAAATGGCAAGCGATTTACGAAAATCGCAAAAAATCCTGACCTACCCCCTTCAGATTTTTGCGAAAAATTAAATTTTCGAAAAGTACAACTATTATACATTGTTCTATCGTAGAATTTCCTAACTAAAACAATGGTGCCAGTCCCGGATCGCTATCTCAAAAATTGAGCGAATGCCGACCAAAAAACTGGTTGAATTTGACGAATTTTCGTGATTTTCGCAATTTGCTCGTCATTTCCGCAATTTTTGAGATATTAACGTAATCGAGAACGTTTTGGAAGCGGAATTCGAAGCCGAATAAGATTATGAAAGAATCATTTTAGTCACCGCTTGATTATCGCAACACACACTGGTGCGCGCTCTGCACAGAGATCGTCACACTTAACCGATTAAGCAAGTATATGCTGTATTTATTCGGCACAGTTTCGATCGCGCATAATTGCTCGCCTGTTCCAAAAGTATGGGTGCTGTTTAATGTCTCGAGAGCAAACTGTCTTTTCTATCCAAGAAAGATAGTTTCATCTGCGAACGAGTTTTCCATTTGCGTGTACTTACGTCTATGTATGTACGTACATGCCTAGGTATGCGGGAATCACGTTTTATCTTGTCTCTCGCGTGGCTCTTTTACATCCAACATGTGCGGGGAGTGGTACGTGCTCGAAGAAGAAAAGTTTTTCAATTTCGTTAGCACAGTTTCCTTGAACATTCGGCTTTTCAGTCATACGAAGTCACTCAGAGATTCAGACATTTCACGGACAGATCGTTCGCGTATGAATGGAATCGTTCCTCCTGCCATGTATCAAAGCATTGAAAGTTTAAAGAACAAACGTTTGCAAATAAATTCACAGATAAACGTCCATTTAAAATCGACGTCGCGATAAATGCTTCGTAGTCCGTTGTCGTGTTATCGATCGAACATTGGGCGAAGCAAAGGGAACGGAAGAGAATGGGCAAGGGTTGACGGAAGCTTTAGGGGGTTGGGAATTAATCCAGCTGCGAAGCCTGTTCTCGACTCGCCATTGGTCTTTTTGTCTCTTCTTTCCTGTGCCAGGCAGTGGTCACCCCACGGTATACCGGTTGACTTTGCCGAGTCCCCTGATAACATTTCAAACAACGCCAGTGTATTCCACGTGTGGGATTCCGATGAAAGAAGTAATGAAAGCATTCGTCGAAGGCCCGAGGATGAATATGAATGTTGGAGCGGAATGTAAAGTTTGTGATTATTGATATTTTTGGAGGGAAATAAGACATTTCCGGACAGACATCGGAAGAACGATTTGTCCGTTTTTATTGGTTTGATCGTTCGGCAAGGAAAAGTATATCCGATTGGTTTAAATGTCGATCGATTTTCAAGTTGGTCCTGAGCCAAATTCCGACGTCCGTGAAATCGGTTTTATACCGTCGGTGGAACACACACTCGACGTTCGCGTTTCATTCACCGGATTTCAACCGTTTCGGATAGAAAAGTACGCGGATTCGATTTGGATTTCGATACCACTGCGGACCGTCTCGATCAACTCGAAGTTCACGGATGCTGCTTATCTTTTCCCGATATCTTTCGAACTGTATCGATACTACTTAATATTCTTTGCGCAAGTCTCTTCTTCGCTCCACGTGAAATTTTACTATTCAAACTAGCGACGGTGGAAAAGTAACCACAAACTGGAAATATTCCGCGAGGTATTTTTAGACCGAAACATTTTCTGTCGGGTAAAATACGCGGTGCTGCAGCGTCAGACATGAAACGTATCAACCGATGGTGTTCTTAGGATTTCATTTTTCATATTGTTTTACCGGAAGTTCCACGGGCCGAGGAAAATTTAGAATTTGCTGAATACATTTCGACAACGTTTACATTGAAAGCATCGATATTACGTTCGTAGTTGATTCGCGACACAGATACGTCGAGAATGAAATAGAATGACGGACTGCGTTACGTAAATGTCTAGGATAAATATCTTCGTAGATCGGAAGACTTTTACGCGAGCATATAGATAAGCACATCTATGCAGATGATTCAGTCTTATCACGGGACACCGTTATCGAGGTGCATTTCAAACCAGATGAATACATCGCGATCGCAAAACTAAATGCAAATGGAATGTGCCTAATATCAGCGTTTTTATCTTAAAATATTTGAATGTTATTACCGGTACAGGCTGTTGGTGTGTCATCGGTTCGTATATGTTTTTTTGTTTCTCTCGGCATAGAAAATATGTGTCCCTGTGTACGGTTCGTTGCATACTATTTTTTCCGAGGTATGTCGGACTCTCCAATGAATACGTCTCGTATCTGGTATTATCAAGCTGAGCATATTTTTATCGGCGCCGTCTACCGTTGCGTAAAATTGGCCATGCCGTCAATTTCGGAGCGCCGTGATTTTTCTTAAAAGTTTGAAGCAACTGCTTGGTCATATATTTACCAAACAACGTCAAGCAATCTCGCGTAATCCGATAAAGCCGTTGCACCGCTTGCCGTGCAGTATAGTAATTCACAGATTCGATTCCAGCAAGGAGCACCGAGGCTAGACGAAACTGATCGACGTATCTCGCGATAAATCTAAGACAAACCGAGTTCCGTATCTTTATTACGTCTTTGCGGTACACCGCAATTAACGCTTGCTCATTCTAATACGAGCACGGTTGGAAGTGTAATTTTTCAGGGAAAAGAAATCCGAGAGGAACGTTACTGTCCGATGTATGGATTCACAATGTTTGGAGCATACAGTTTATGATATTCACAAAGCAATTTATTACCGTCGTTCATTAGGTTATTAAGATTGATCGATCGACGAACAGATAAATTTGTTAATAGCTCGGCGAAGCAAGTTAATTTTATGCTTGGTTCACTTTAGTTCTAACCCACTCAACAAAATATCGATCCAATTACATACCAGGTGCGGTCTGAAAGTAATGCCTCTTGTTAATTGATAAAATCAATAAACCCTCATTTTGAACCAGATTGGTTCGCACAATTTAGGTAAATGTGCGACCTAATTGAATCGCTATTTATGGCAAATTATACATACTTCCGACAGGTTGAATTTTTCCCAGTGACATTGACATATCAAGCTTTAAAGCGTATCATCGATCCTGAGACACCCCAAGCAATATTATTTGGCATTCTTTAACACGCATCATGGGAGGAAACTGCGTGTTATTACCACTGGCAGTATCTTTGCTGCAGTGTTTTTTTCTGTGTCCGCGGCAGACGCACTTCACCTCCGGTATTATCCAGTTCATATCCGGTGCATTAAGCCTTGTATCCTGTAGTCCGCGGTTTCGTGTGCCATACACGTAGTGGCTCAATGTCACTCCATAAAAGCCAACCCCCCTGGTTCCAACCCTCGCATTTCCCTACAGGCTGTGTGTACCGAGGGGCGAGCAATTATAGAGAGTCAAAGCCGAGTCATGAATTATCACGCTAACGCAGTGATTGTTCTTCGAGTACACGACTCTGGTTCCTTTCACGCTCGTTTTAATCCTTTGCTGAAAACGAGGGCGAAGAATGTTTCCTTAATAAGCATCAACGAAAATGTTTCATTTATTCACCCTCCTTTGTGCACCTGTTTTTTCGGACTGCTTAACGAATGCCATTTTACACAAAGATACAGAAGTAATTAACGTTCAAGGTTTATCACCGTGCTGTGGCCGACGTCTTCTTTTTTTCATTATTAATTGTTGCCTATCAGACGACGATTATTGTACCGGTTTGGTCGTTGTTTATTACTTATGTGCGCGGTATAATTAATTGTATACTTAATTTATTGCCTATTAAGCTAACATATTCAATGTCTTTATGCGAGAATCTATGTGGAATGGCTTCTCACGGTACATCATGAGAACCGTGTTCTTTGGTAGAAACACCGATCTAACGATATGGCTTTTTTCTTGTGTTTTAGGTGCCGGAAGGGTATTCAGATAACGGTGTACCAACGCCAGCTCTCTTCGCTCACCAGTAAGTTCTTTTTATCACTTGGTTTATCACTTGATAATTCGTTGGAAAAAAGAAATTGACCTCGACCGAATTAATCAGCGAATTAGAATTAATGGAATTAAATCCCTGCTGGGTGGGAAAGATAGCTTTTAACGGTGGAAAATATCTTGAATATTTTAATTATATTTGAAAGAATGTTTTCTGGGCGATGCAGAAGCTGCGTCATATCTCGTCGGAAATCCGGTGGATATTTCAGGGGAAATAAAAGTATAAGGCGGGACTTAATTACTCGTTTCACGGTACTCGGAGCAAAGACTTCGCCTCGGAAAACTTTGGTGCCGGCGTTCAGTTGCTTTGAATTTCGAACTACGTAGCCGTGAGTTTCAATAAGGATGAAGAAAATTAAGAGAAATTGGAGCGGCGAGGGAAGCGACGGAATTCTGTTTTCTTGTCGACTTTTTGTCGAGAAAATAGAAAGAGACTGATGGAAAAGGTTGCCCTGTTTTCCTCTCGATGTTGATTAAATTTGAGTCGGTCGTTTTGAAAAAACGATAAAGATGCTCACCGTTGTATTCTACGTCGGAGTCACGAATGGAATTTGTTTTGATCTTTGACAAAAATCTGGCGGCAACTGGTATACTTTAATTCCGGTGCCTTTTGATTTGGTTTCACCCTATAGAGGGCGGGATCAGGATGGAAACGCGGCAGTCGAGAAGCCTCGAATTAAAATGCACGACGTTTTCTCTGCTGACTCCGACATCAGCGACATGCCAGGCGCAACCCTTTCTTCTGCCTTTTCCCGCGAATCTCGGATCTAGCTCGAAAAATGAAGGGGTTGAAAAGGGAAGCTCTTGCCCCGGTCCCGTTCTCTCGAGTAATTGGAATTCCTTCGGTTCCTGCTAAACATCCCTACCGCATTCATAACCCTACGTGCGCGCATTTACATATGCATATATATGTATATTAGTTAAATCGTGTGCACCAGAGTGCTCGTACAATACAGTCGTCGATAAATCCGTGTAGTGGAGCATTTCCGTGCTCGAAACTTTGTTAGATCTTGGAGTTTCCGTGCGGCGGCTGATATTTACACGCTTTGATATTCTATATTCCGACCGGCGCGGCGCCGCGCGGCCGGTTCAAGTTTGTCGCGGCCAAGTCGGAAAGGGTCAGCTTGCAATTAGTTCGAAGAGGTCGGGGCAGGTTTCTCGGCGGGAGTAGAGTTTACGCGGATTAGATTAACTTGCGTGCGCGAGTACGTCAGGTCGGACGTGCAATTTGTTACCCAGGGACGTACGAACATACATGCTTTCCCAGCGTCCCGACACGGTCAAGCATTGACGACCGAGTTCTATTCCAAAGCGACGTGTATATCATTTCCTCGCGTCTCAACGGGAAATACAATATTTCCAAAGAGTTACGAAATTCCATGGGCCGAAGTGGAAAGCTATACACGCTGCGGTTTTTTCATGGAAAGTCTAAGGAAATCCTCGTTCGTACGCTCGGTGGCTTTCGAAAAAGGAAATTACAGGGTAAAGACGTAATCTTCTCTTTTCATTCTAGATGCACACGCGCGATGTGCAATAATCCTTTCGAACTTAAGTAACGACTTTCGGTCTGGCACGAAGCCACGTTGCGATGCACGTTTCAAAGTCCTGCAGCTGAAAGTGCCCGCCGATCTTTCTGCGTTTTGAACTTTCTACGCGTTCAAGTTTCGCATTTTCACGTCTCAAAACCGTCGAGAAGTCTGGCCATTGAAATTCCGCGTGCAAAAGCTAGGGCAGAGCGTGTTTACGCGGACGTTAATTTGTAACAGTGAAGTAGCTCGCGATTCGACCCGGGTTTCTATATTTGAATTCTAAATACATGATACCCAGAAGTAGTTTTCACGTGTGTTACCTAACCGCGAAACATTTATTAATAGGAGCCGCATGTGAGATCACGTTTTCGAAGGTCATCGCTCTGTTAAACTCGCAATTTTAATTTGGCTGTTTCAGTTTCCGACGATTTTCTTGCCCACTCGGTTGTCGTTTACCGATCGAAATAGTTAAATAATTAAAGTCAGAGACGGATATGGTTGATTCAGTCTGAAGGTAAACTTTCCTGTTGATTCTAGATGAGCGCGACACGAGAGAACCGTAGAATTTAGCTGAAGAATCTTTTAAGGTAAAAATGACACAGACGCTCAGAGAACGCTTGGAAAAATACGAAAGAAGGATTCCCTCGCTGCCTAGAATTATACATATACTATGTTTTTGAAATGATAATTCCGAGGGAGAATAAATAGTTTGAAGAGCGTGAGCTTTTAATTATACCGACCACATCTGCGACGCGGTTGCTGATAAATTTCGTGTACGCCCATCCGAAAAAATCACCTCTATCGGGCCGATAAAAAAATCACAGAGAACCAGAGACGCTTTGATTATCTAGTCTCTCTTCCGGGCTACGATTTCGGAAACCGTCCCACCAAAACCGTTTTTTCAGCGTTACAATTTCCATTGCTGTGTGGTGAATCATGCACGAACATACGCGACGAAATCGACGTTACGGTAGAATTTTTTGATATTGTTACGCTCCGATATCTCACGATGAAATTGCTTTAGAAGATTCCGCGGAGAGTTACGCCACGACGCGAATAAACGCGAGAGAATCGAATCTTCGGTAATCGAGTAGAATACAATTTCCCTTCTTCACTCGACTCAGCATCGCATGAAACGCGAACGTCCGAAACGGATAATCTCGGTGAATGGGCTTTCATACGCGCATGTACCGTGGAATACGTGAAATACGCAACTATGTTCGTTGTTGCAGGCAAACGATATCATCGTGCCTCTTCCTCTTTTAAGCAGCAGTGGTATTAATTTCCCGACCAGTTGGTACTCGCTAGTAACTGGAAAAAAAGCTGCAGGAAAATACTCGCGTGGTCGCAGGAAAAATAAAGGCGGAAAATATTCGTCTGTTTCGTTTACATTGTATAAAAAGTTTGCTTATCTTATTAATCACGTATCAAGCTCTCCATACTTTCCGAGGGAAAGAAACGAAAGCGACGGCATACCAGTTTTCGTTTTCTGGTTGAAAAATTCAATTTCGCGATTGCGAAATGAACAAAATTTATCGCGTGCAACATCCTAACAAGTTTTGTCAAGCGTTCTATGTTCTTTTTTTGTGGTGTCGTTTATTGAAGCTGATTTATAAAGGATGGACGGTTGATGTGTCTGTAGAATGAAAAAAAAATGCTGAAATGGAAAACCGCGGTCCACGCGACGGATTGATCGATCGAAATTACTGCGGCTGCAATGTGTCATTCAATTGTTATCCGAACACAATAGCTGGTGGCGTTTTACGTCTTTAACGGTTTGCCGTCGACGCATTTCCATACCGGCACAATACGATTTTTTGTTCTTTTTTTTATATATAGCGTTGCAGCATTTGGCATTTTCAGGAGATTTTTATTCCTAGAAAATGTTGTTGCTCACGCTGTAAAATACAACTCCCTGCAGCTTATTGCGAATTTTTGTAGTTTCATTTTGTTTTTGCTGCTTTTGTTCGGTACGGCTGAATGCTCGACATCCTGGTCGTTACGCGAGAACAATAAACGAAACTGTAACAAAAGCGGCGTTGTTTATTGCGTTAGGACGCGGACCGATAAAAATCAATTCAACGGGAATTCGCAAAATCGGGATATTTTACGGTGCGGGAATTTTCGACCGTCGAATGCCGACGCGTTTCGCAAGTGGAACGCTGTCGCGAGCTACTGCAGTTGGTAAATAGTTTATTATGCAGATCCCGCGCATCGTTTCGCGAATAAAGCGGCGCTCATTTGCGGTGTTTGCGCGTAATTACGGAAATCTCGGCGGTGGGTAATCGTGACGTTAACCGTCCGTGGCAGCTGGCATAAGTTTTCGGCCAAGTTTGGCAAAGGACCTTATTATAACTCCCGCAGTTTCTCTGCCCGCTATTTCCGCGTCGGTGGATCTCAAAAATAATAGCGAAACCGCTGAACTTTCTCAATTAAGAGCCGCCATATCTCAGTTCCTTTCTTGTAACTCACATTTCTTTTCAACACACATAATTAGCAGAATTTTTTTTCGTTCCCATATATAGAATTAGAAAGATAAACAATGTGTGCGGGGGACGCGGTTGCGGGCCCACCGCGATAAATGAAGTGAACGAGTACGGATGCAATTTAATTAACGACTCGATAAAGCGATTTCCAAATTCCTTGCCTGTAATGCCCAATGAATCGACGAAATTTAATTAACGTGCCGATACCGCGATGCCGGAAATTCCCCGACTATAATACTTAACTGGAATTACTGCTCTTTGAGCCCTGCTCGTGCTCTTCGACATATTTCTGCCGTACAATTACACGAATAGAATTACGTCGATGAATCAGTATAGTTTGCTAAGTTTCCTCCAGAATCAGTGTATCGCGCGGTAAAAAATGTATGACACGATCAAGATCGCGTGACCGCCTTACCCGCGACATAAATAATTTATGAATTACTGTCCAGAGTGTGGTATCCGCGTTCACGAGGGCGGTAAGGGCGTGTAGGTGAGCCCCGTGGCCGAGCCGCATTCTTCAAAGTAATCTTCGTCGACGTTGTTCACCGTTCCGTACCTACTTTCCCATGGCACGTATCCATAGATGTTCGAAAGCTGGTCATCTCGATCCCCGGGTTCGCGATATACATAAATTCTCATGGAACGCGCACGAAAGCCGTTGGAAATCGAACCGGTAAAGATCGATGCTTATCACTCGCGACATACGCTCGCAGTTGCCGGTGAATTTTGTTCAAATATGTTTTCCACGCGACAACGGGAGAACGCGAAAATTCGAGTTACATACACGCCAGCACCGTGCGAAACGTACGTTGCCGTAAATTACACGTATCCTGCGAACACAGTCACGACAATTGCACTCGTTAACAGTACGTAAGTACGGCGACCACTGTACCGCCGCGCGGCATCCATAATGCGGCGACCGGTTGAAACTGATATTAAAATAATTTCTCGAAAAGAACAGATACGCTGTCTGCACGATATAAATGGAATAATTGTACGGTGAAAAGAGGCTGGCCCCAACAATACGATACGATACGATTTGATGTCTTTTTTTCGTTGCAAACGTGCTCGACGATAATACATGCATATGCATACCATACGGGGTTACGGTTTAAAACGCATCTGAGAAAGATTCAGCACATTTTCAAGGAATTATACGAAACAAGGCACGACGGCGCAGCCGTGATTATTTTTCTTTTAATCCAAAGTTTGGCCTGCAGCGCGGAGAAAACTTGCTACACGGTCGGGATAAATAAACGCGCGGAAAACAAACAACGAGCCGGCGACAAAGAAGGTTTTCTCCTAGTGCAACCGAATATATATCTTCTCTGTAACACCCAGCTTGAAATTCTCCGCGCTCCCGAATGAAAAAGGCACAAGTTTGCCGCTAGAAAACGCTCGAATGTAAACGTAGCCAACGTTCTTCCATCTCGTTTACCATGAAAATAATTGTAAACTTCAAGGCGCGGCAATTACGAGGCTCAGAAGTTTCTTTGTCACGAATACGCGCGTTTGCCGAAAAGTAGTTTCTCAGCCGACGAAAAAGTGGCAATGTAGTCTACTGCAGGGCTTAAGAGAGAGATCGGTAAGGGGGACGACATTTGGAGGATTGAATTCCTATAGAGGCAGATTGGATTTCATATCAATCGCCTTTTCTCTCGTTGAGAATCGAGGGACTAGCGGTGTAATGCTGTAAAAAAGTGGCCGTACAGTTCGGATTCATTGGAGATTACTGAAATTCTTTTCCGCCGGGATAGACTTATCGGGAAGAAATTTTATTTCCCGAGTGGGGCTGCGACGGCTACGTGGGGAAACTTTTCTTTGCGCTGCGTCGATATTAGCGCGCGATTAAATCTTCCGAAGTTTTTCCGCGATGGCGTGTTATACCGCGATAAAGCGGGTAACCCTACAGTCGATGATTTATAGATTTTTTATTCGATGAAAGAGATACGCCGTGTTTGGAATTCAATGAAATTTCTATGCCTCTACCATGGCTGTACAAAGGGGTTCGCGCGAACGCGTAAGTCTTTCGCAATTAATTATATTTGCCGCATCGGCAAGAATCTACGGGAGAATTTAATCCGGACGTCGCTACCACCGAACTCCTAGGATGCCACTTACTTACAAGATACCATCGTTAATTGTACTCTCGTTTACCGTTGCCTGCGTTGTCGAAAACTTGAATCTAACGATAATTTCGTCGCAGTCTCGAGCTCGTCGAACATTCCTGGCTAGTAGAACATTAATTACTATCACGGTATGAATTTATGTTCTCTTTGAAATTCGCCTTACCATTATCACTGTACTAATTATGCAGGGATGACGAGTATTGTCGTCTGACAACCACGTGCGCGTATGCATTGATACCGATATCTGCTACTTTTTATGCCGACGTAATATGTACCGCAAAATAGTTAATTATAGTCTGTTATTAAACACGTACCGCACGGGTTTCCTAATACACGCTAATCCCCGAGCCATCGAAAGCAAAAAGTATTCAGGTGGATGAAGCGGCCGGGCCTACGGTAATCCAATTACCATGAGAATGAAAATTTGAAATGCGACGCAACAATGCGCCACTCGAGTCGAGAGTCTGCCTCGTACGAAATTTGCAAGCCCTTCGTCCAGGCATTCCGACATAGATCAGAGGGACAGAGGGAGAGAGGAGACGAGGAAGAGGGAAATGGGGAGAGAGACGGAAAGAGTGAACCACTTCTCGACCCGACGCAGACTCTTCTCACGAAAAACCGATCAATGAGAAACGGGGTTAAGGTGGGCCAATTTCAACGACCTCTTCTCTTTTTTCCCTTCCTTTTAATACACGATCGACCTATTCTGCTGGCCTATGCAAAACGTGTACTCGACGTCGCGCGTCGTTAAGAATAAAGCAGACAAGGTATGTAAGTCATACATAAATATGTCGTAATAATAGTAATGCAGAATTCTGTCCGAATATTTAAAGACCGGACATCTATCACGTGCAATCGACGCTTCATGATTCCGCGTATGAATATTTGATGTTTCGCGAACGTAATTTATGAACGTAAACAAAGATTAGGAAGTCGCGCGATCGCGGGGGCTGCACGTCGCTTGGGTGAGAGACGGTGGAAAGTTGGCCAGCTGTTTTACACCGCTGGATAGGTACATACACTTTGGGCGGATGATCGTACGGTTAAGTGAAACGATCGTTTCTCCCCGGAGGAACGCGATATACTTATCTTCGGTGTTCCACGTGAACGAGTTTAATTTCCAATTCTACGTCGGCGTTGCTGGAAAAACTGGCATAAATTCAAGGAAACGTCTCTCGAATGCGCGCGTTGTTTCTCGTCGGCAAAAGCCGGCTGCTGCAGTTCCGTGAGATTTATGGCATTCGAAGCGCCGCGCCGTATGTATGTATGTATGTACGTCCTACGTCGTCTTTTGGTACGTGGCACGTTGAATGTAATACGCCTCTCGTCGTAAGCCATCGAATTGCCGAACGGTTCCGTATTTTACTTTTTCCTGATCTGCAAACTAAGTGGATCAATTTTCGACTCTTTTACTTGGGGAGAATATACGATAACGGATATGTATATCCTCCGAAGATCGTGGGCGAACATCTCTGGTCGAAAATCGCTTGGCACGCCGGTGCTTATCTCGATCGATACGTTTATTTTCAATCCGGCTGTATAGCCCGGTGAATCGCGCGGATGCGTTGTGTTTCCCCGGGCGACCATTATTTCGATTCGCACTCGTTAGGATCGTCTCGAGAGTTACCGAATGGAATGGAACGGCTTCTAACAGCCGTCTGGCTTATTCACTCGAGCCGATGAATATTCGCGAATGAATGCCGATGTATCGCGCGTCTCGGCTCATTGCGCTTTCAGGTGCAATCGAGGACCGAGGCGTTTTGCATCTGGAAACCGTGCGCCATTGTCCTGTAGAAAATACTCGGTGGCTCGGTCTTCTTCGGCTACGGTTTCGAGAGACGTTGAAAAGCCGAGAAACTTGACAGACGGTTCGGGATAATCTTCCAGTTTGTATTTTCAACGCCGCTCGAGACCGACGTCGTTTTTCCCGCAACGTGTAAACTTGGTTTTAACATAATCCAGTAGACCGACTTCCTAGAACTGTATATTTTACCGAAAGGTTCGACGTTTTTAACCGCTCGATGTATATTCCGTAAATGAGATATTAATGTCGTCTGCGTTTCATCGAGTCGTTTCTGAGATTTAAGATCCGTCGGATATCTGCTTAGATTATATTAACGGGAAGAGTAATAACGCGTAACGGGTCGGAAATATACGAAGTGAACCGTGTATTAAAAACAGTCGGAAGGTCTTTTCCGGCTCAGGGCTGAAATTATTTTTCGCGTTAACGAGTGTAATCCGCGAGCGCAAGTGCTCTCGAACGGTTGCCGTTTTTACCACGGTTCCCGTTCGCGGCTGAATTATCTCTGCTTTGCTACCTTGAAATCGATTCGTCGTAAATTCCCGATTTATTTAATTGCATTCGCCGTGACACATTTTTAAAACTAACTTGGAAAAGACACGTATAATGCGATCGATCCGATACACCGAAATTCTACTTTGTGCAACTTTTTCTGCACTCAAAACCGACGAGGGCTTTTAGCGAAACGACATTTGGAAATTTGCTTAATCCTTTTTCCAATAGAAAGTGCTCGTAATTTCACGGCTATCACACGGATGCGGTTTTTGTGCACTTTTCAAATATTAATCTTTACGTTAGGTAACCTGTGCACGCGTTCTAACGGAACTGTGTAGAGGTACGAACGTGATACCTGAAGTGTTATGCCTCCGTTGTATTGTTTGTAGCACGGAATTGATTGTCAAGCTAGCGAGACGCGATCCAGGGTAATTAATTCGCTTGAAATAACATTCCTTTGCCAATCGACTCTTGAATTATGCTATAAGTCCATTTCGATGATAAAATCATTTCAGTTCTCCCCGTTTTTCTTTTATGCACGTTATAAATTGTGTTTTTTTCTTCGGCCCACCCTCCGTGGCTTTTAACAACTGCTTTTGCCGCAGTATTTTTTTCCAAGGCCTGGATGAAAAGTTCCGAAAACCTTTTACACGTTTCAACGCCACTTAAGCGGAGCTATTGCTTTGCTAATTCGCTTTAGCGGCATAGAACTTGGTGCAACGTTTTCATGAAAATTGTAGATACAGCTGACACTTACATAATACGTATTCCCGTGTACCAAGGAAAACGTTGAAAAATAATTAGCCTTTGCGGATATAAAACAAGAGATATAAATTGTACGTGCCTGAAATACGACATATGAATACAACCTCAACATTTCAAGGAATTTTCCTTAACTCTGCGCGGTAATTTCTATAATTGGTGGGTACGATAAAGTTAATCATCCATATTTATGAAGTAGAAGAATATCGCGAAGTGTATTCGTAGGACGATTCTTTCCCTCAAAACAGTAAAGAACGCCATGTGTTACTTTTGTCGAGAAAAAAAAACTCGAGATACATCCATATCGAGCATGAAAAACCGTTCGGATCGCGGCTTGAAAGTCAATGCTGCGTATAAACGGTTTAACCCCCTTGGAAAAACGAAAACTTGCCGGAAGATTATTGAGAGAAGATCGTTGATCGCGAAAGCCCTCGCGTAATGCGCTGTTTTCGAACGTTCCGTCCGAAAAGTTGTCGAAGCCGCCCCTTCTCCGCCCCTTTTCTCATGAATTTAAAGAGATCTCGACCGCATTTCGAACGCGCCTACTGTACGTGTTTTCCCCGTGGGTGAAACCACCCCAGCTATGGTTATCAAAACCTCCCAAACCTCTTGGAACCCAGGGTATATTTCTTCTTGAAAATTCCTTGACGCGTGTGTCACCTGTGAGGAAAGCAGTCGGATAGATTGATAAGCAGCGGAAACAGGGAAGCAATTGGGGCGAATATCTTCTATCCGGTATATGCTTTTCGCTCTCGTTCCTGCGATAGACTGAAGCATTCATCCTTTTGTACGTGTGCACGTACACGTGCGCTTATCGAAAACGAAATAGCTGGAGCAGCAGTGCTGACGGTAGTCTACCTTTTAGCGAGCATTACCGCGAAGACTGTTTACGGGGAAGACTGCTTCGCTTGGCATAATATTAACTGCTTTGTTAAGCATTGCCGGAAGGAGTGTTTTGCCTCTCCCGACGGCCAGAAGCTACGAATACGGTACAACGAACCGTCCGTGAAATTTTCCGAACGTGAAAACCTCCGATTGAAATGTAAAAAGGAGAGAAACACTCCAAGACGGATACATAAGCGGATGAATCTCCTGCAGGAAACGTCTTAAACGTTACATCTGCTAAAACTTTTACAATGCTTGAACGACACTATCGACCCTCTCAAATTTCCTATATTTTCCCATCGCTGTTGCCGAGTTCCACTCAATGAAACGGAGGTAGAGTTCCCGGGTGTACCGTAGGGCGTAACGTATGTATCTAAGGGCAGTGGTAACATCAGCGCACTTGTGCTACTTCGACATACACATATGTACATACCTTGAAGAAGACGTGAGACGCGGTCAATATTGAAGCGCAACGTAAATGTAAATTCTGGCTGACTGTAGCGTGCACACACGCTGACGTCAGCCGTCACGAAAGTTCATCGCGATGTTGCCGACGGGAAACTTCGGTAAAAGGTGACTTCTCTCCGCAAATAATCCGTTCCGTCGAAATGTGTTTTTTGTATTTGATAGTCAGGGGGATAAAAGATATCGCCCGAAGCGTCTCCTGGGTATCGAGAATTGCAATAAAAGTACCGCGAAGCGGAAACGCACGACCAGAAACGTATGGGATCGAATCGTTGTAGTTGAGTCATGTTGCGACAGTGAATTTGACAGATCGGAGCACGCGCGCGTGTTCTCCCCGGAGAAATATCAAATTTTCGGCCAGGGTGAAAAAAATCATTCGTTCCCCACCTATTCCGGTGCCGTTCAACTATTCTATCAAAAAATAAATGAAAATGTAACGACTCTACGGTCGTCTTTCGCCCGGCGTTTTCCTGGCATTTTCCTGGCATTTTCCTGGCATTCTTCTAAGTTTGACAGGAACATGAACGAACAACTTTGTTAGGAAAGAAAAATGACAGCATCATCTCCGGGGGCAAGTAGAAATGATTTGCCGTTCTGAAACTTTTCCTTTCGATCTTCGGGGCGAGCATCTTTAATAACGGCAAACGAAGTACACGTATAGGCGTGACGCGTGACATTTTGATGCAACATCGACGAAAAGACGGCGGGGCGCAGACTCTTTGTCCGTGTTCCACGTCGAGCCACGGCGGAGAATCGCTTCCGTACAATTTTCCGTACTTGCAGAGTCAACGAGCGCCGCAGCCTTTATTCGATTCGAAATTCCCGGCTGGTTTGCCGGTCGATCGAGTTTCCGATACATATATGTATACCCTCTAGACTAGAGTCGCGCGCACCAACCCGCAAAACAGCCCTATATCGAGCTACTTCGACCGACTTATAGATCCCAGATCCTTTGGGATCGCGTAAGGCTCGTTTCACACCGACGGAATCTCGACCGCACGGGTGTGAAAGCAGCCCAAGAGAGCAAGCGAGCATGAGAGAGTCTGTGGGAGTAAGGACTAGTTGATGCTATGGTCGCCATGACGATGCTTATCGATCCCCTCGTTTCACAACTGTGCTGTATCCTCCCTTTCTCCTTTATCCTTTCTCCCGCCCTTTGCTCGGGTTTCCCTCTAGTTTCCTTCGGTCTTCCTCTTCCGCCTTTTTTTCCCTCCTTTCCTTCGTTTCCTCCTTTTCGGAATCACATTTATCACTGGCTTCGAACGCCGGGGGAACGCCGGGGGAACGTCGGGAGCGTAACGTCTGTTATTTCGCAAGGAATTTATTAATTTGAGTATGCACTCTTGGAAGTACGAGTGTTGCAGTTCCCTTGAAACTTTTAACGAGTTTGTTCATTCGTGTATACGAAATTCCATGGCGTACGTCCGCTCGGATGATAAGTAAGTTCTTTTCTCTCCGTCCGTGTTGTAGTATCTCCTGCAATATTTTTGAAACGAAAGGCTGATGGATATCCATGCCCGACGTACATACATACATACAGTGATTCATATTGGCGAGATTTGGCAGGATGTCGAAGCGAACGATATCTCTGTCCGAGCGTGCAAATTCGGCTTTTGGTATTTGCGAATCCCTGCCATC
Organism: Mimumesa dahlbomi; assembly: GCA_917499265.3. Classification (NCBI taxonomy): domain Eukaryota; kingdom Metazoa; phylum Arthropoda; class Insecta; order Hymenoptera; family Crabronidae; genus Mimumesa; species Mimumesa dahlbomi. The sequence goes on along the minus strand of CAKJTC030000300.1, from coordinate 22,976 downwards.
CTCTCTGCTTCCTCTCGTGTTGGTCGGGTCGTTTGATATATTAGATGGCCGTATACACTGTTTCGTCCTGTACGCGATTCGGACATTCCCTACGAATGACCTACACACACAGACGAGCTTGGTGTGCGGGTGACCAACCCTATCCCTGTACGATCCGTGTCCATAGCGGCGGAATAACCTTATTCGATCGACGATCGCGTTAATCATTCATTTTCCAAGCAATCGAGTCCTCGCGGCGTCGAAACCTTTTCTTCTTATCGTCCGAGACTTTCTACGGCTCGAAATTTAAATTCCATCCGATAACCGTAGTTAGTCCTGCTTCTTTTTTTCTACGGACTTGCGATGCTCCGGTGGAAAATGCCGGGGATTAAAACGATATTAATATTTGAAATGGCCAAGGTAAATGAAAGATTAATTCGTTCGCCGGAGTTTGCATTTTTCAAGACCGCTAAGTACGGCATGGTATTGTAAAACGAAAGTAATTTATCGGTGAATTGATTTTCGGCGCACGTTTCGTTAAATATTAAAGGGAGATCAGCAACAGTTGGACCGTTAATACGAAATTGCTAATAATTGTGCGTAATTGAATATCGCACGTTCGAGTATGTCCGACCGAATGAATATTCAGCTGTTTCCTGTGTTGAAACAATTTTAGTCTATAACACGTGTCTATTTTCCCCGTGGGAATTACTTTTCTGTTTTGTTAAATTTAATGAAATATAAAAAGCCAATAATACGATACTATATTCCATATGTAACCATTGTACATATCGGCAAATACCACGCACGTGGAACCATTGGCACGAGCAAGTTTTCGCATTTGCAGCGATGTTTAATTAAACAGTGGGAAGCTACTCCTCGATTGCAGTCTGCTACGTTAATTACATTCGCGAGCACCGTGGTCGGCGAAAATGTACGCGTTTCAGCGTTTAAATTTTTCAAAAGCAGTTTCTCTTTTGCAAGGGTTTATTTCGCTAACCCGTTTTGTTCTTCCTCTTCTTTCAGGTGAGGCCAAACGAAGGGTGACAAATGCTTCACGCTAAACTGTAAGTTAAATTAACGACTCGTCGAACGATTTAATATTTAGAGAACATTCGATTAAAGTCCTCCGTGGTTGAATCGGTAAAGTCTTTTACGTTACATTTTTACCGTTCCGTTTGCAAAGGCTTTTAATGAACATTCCCAGCACCGCCAAAGCGATTTGAATTATTCTACGGTGCGAGAGATAGAAAATACACGTACAGAAAAATACGTGACGTCGAATAGGGGGAAAAATGCCGTGCTGATGGCTGTGTATTCATTTTCTAAATTCGCTAGCTGTCCGTCGACCAACGATGCATATCTTAAAGGAAGTTCATGTAACACTGCATTTTGAGTTTCTCTTCCCGGCGTATTTATGCTTGGCTCATGAATCATTCATGCGCACGGCACATCGCCGTATATGTATACACCAAACCCCGCCGGAGGAAAAGGTTCGAAGAAAAAGGTGTAGGAAATACGTGCGTAAACTACGATTATAATCGTGTATAGGAAAAAGGGATTCGGAAGGTACGCTTCGAGCGTGAAAAGGAATCCGAATCGCTCTGATCTTCGATTTTAACGAACTTCCGAGGAACCCCGAGCGAAAATAGTTTTCGTCTATTCGGTAATCGTGTACGTCCTACAGTTTGCTTTCTGTTATCCGAAGATGTGGGAAGGGCTCGCCGAAATTTCCGTAACAAAGTAAACCACCGCGAATAGTTTTCTCGTAACCAACGCGGCTCTGCTAATTGAAAGCGTGCGTTCGGCGGCATAGTTCCAGAACCAGAAATGATCGTAAATAGCGTTTTTCCCGTGGATTTGAGTAGGTAGGTGTAACGAAGGTTTAAGGGTGTTTTAAATCTTAATGGTGTGGTATTTGTATGAATGTATCAATAATATTATATGAAAGTTGGATTGCGTGATTACGGAGTGCGAGGAAAAAGTGTTTAGATGACTGTCATGAGCGAGCGAGGAATGTTTGTATCGAGTGACTGCGTGAGGTGCGAGAAAAGAGTGTTTGGACCGAGTGACAGTTTTTCGGTTGGATGTATCGAGTGACTCTTTGTGCGTGGATCTAGGAAGAATGCATGGTGACCCGTGACCGAAAAGTCGGCACGTGGCAAGAGTGTGTGTATGCGTGTGAAAATGAATGAGGGATGAAACAGTGTGAATGCGAGTTTTCGAGAAGCGAAGAGCGTGTCTGAGACGACAGAAGAAAAGCGGGAGTCGAAGAGAATGGAATCGGGAGTCGAAGTCGAGATTTGGTAACGAGAAGTGTATTGCGAGGAGTATCGTGAGGAGTTGTATGTAGTTTTATTTGCGAGGAGTTTTATTGCGAGGAGAGTGTTTTCGGGAGTTAAATATTAATTAGTTAGTAATAAACACTTTTTACAATTAAACAAACAACATCTTGTTTCCACCACGAAATACCCCCCACAAAATTGGGGGCTCAGCCGGGATATTGTGACAATATTCGTTAAGGATATTGTTAAAGCCACGTGGTGTGATTGTGAAAAAAGTGCGCGGTGAAGACAGATTATTTTGAGGGACTATTTTAAAAAGTGTGCGGTGATAAGAGACAATTTTTGAGGAGATGTTTAAGTGAGAAAAGAGTTCGTGGAAAGTGCAAATACGATGGCGAGTGAAAAATCAAGGGCGGAATTGCTGCGAGAAATGGACTTCCTGCGGAGAGAGAAGGAATTGATACGACGAGAGATAGAGTTGTTGAAGATGGAAGAAGCGCTAAAATCCTATGGTAGTGAGCAGCGACAGTCCGGAGGAGCGTGTCCGGTACAAGGACAGTGGTCAAGTGACGGACGAGGAGACGATGGTGCGGTCCAGCAGGACTACGACAACGGTGATGACCGCGAGTTGCGGCTGGAAAACGACGAGCGGCCGAAGGAGTGCGAGATACGGCCGAATGAGTGCGAGATGCGGCTGGACGAGGACGAGGACGAGATGCGGCCGGACGAGGACGAGATGCGGCCGGACGAGGACGAGATGCGGCCGGACGAGGACGAGATGCGGCCGGGCGAGGACGAGATGCGGCCGGGCGAGGATGACATGTGGACGGAAGACGACGGATCGCGGCCAGGTGACAATGAGAACGAGATGCGGAAAGGCGATTGCGGGATGCGGCAGGACAAAGTCGAGGTGCGGACGAATGGCGACGGCACGCCAGCAGGTAGTAACGAAGAGGTTGAAACAAATTTCGGAACACGTGGAGGTCCAGTGCAGAGACAGGTCGACAAGCAGCGGCAGTGTAGCAGGCAATTGCAGATCGAAGAAGGATTGCGAGGTTCAAAACTTGAAGCAGGTGGCGGAAAAATCGCAGGTAATGGGCAACAAAGAAACAATAGACGACGGTTGACTAGCGGCGATGAAGTAGGAACGGACAATGAAGGCACGAAATATTGTTATCTTCGAGGGTTTGATTTTATAGTTACGTCATATTTTGAAAGCGCGGGTAAGATCAAGAAATATAATAAAAATCATGAATTAGCGGGACGAAACAAACTTTTGATAAACATGATTGGATTTTGCGGAATGCCGTTATATTTTTATTCTGATGTAGAAGTTCGAGATACGATTTCCAAAGTACGGCGCGAAAACATTAACAAAAGGAAGAGAACGTGCAAAAATTGTTGTTTTGCGAGAACATTATTTGTAGTGTAGGTATTTTAGTTGCGTTTTAGTTTTAAATAGAGGATAGGAAGTGCTATTGTTCAACAGTTAAGTGTAATGATTTGAAGTGTGATTATATTAATTATCTAAAATTGCGTACGGTTAAAATGTGGATAGTGTAAAGATTTATAATTCGATAGGCATAGGGAAAAATGTATTATGGTTCATTTAATTGTAGGGAAGCGTTCGAGGATGAAGTTTTCTTTTATTTGGTATTTCGATTGTTATTACGTAGAGCGAATTCATTGCGATGGAAATTTGAAAATAATTCTAGTTGCGGCATAATATTATAAAGAATGATGGATTAAATGTGATTGCGATGCAGACATATGGGGTCATATGTCCAGTCAGGATGGGCGAGTGTGGTATTTGTATGAATGTATCAATAATATTATATGAAAGTTGGATTGCGTGATTACGGAGTGCGAGGAAAAAGTGTTTAGATGACTGTCATGAGCGAGCGAGGAATGTTTGTATCGAGTGACTGCGTGAGGTGCGAGAAAAGAGTGTTTGGACCGAGTGACAGTTTTTCGGTTGGATGTATCGAGTGACTCTTTGTGCGTGGATCTAGGAAGAATGCATGGTGACCCGTGACCGAAAAGTCGGCACGTGGCAAGAGTGTGTGTATGCGTGTGAAAATGAATGAGGGATGAAACAGTGTGAATGCGAGTTTTCGAGAAGCGAAGAGCGTGTCTGAGACGACAGAAGAAAAGCGGGAGTCGAAGAGAATGGAATCGGGAGTCGAAGTCGAGATTTGGTAACGAGAAGTGTATTGCGAGGAGTATCGTGAGGAGTTGTATGTAGTTTTATTTGCGAGGAGTTTTATTGCGAGGAGAGTGTTTTCGGGAGTTATAATTATTAATTAAATAGTTAATAAACACTTTTTACAATTAAACAAACAACATCTTGTTTCCACCACGAAATATCCCACAATGGTATCTATAGATACGGGACGCTGCCGGGGACACTTTATAGCGTAATCTCGGAATATCGCTGTTACCCTAGAAACTTTTGGTTTTACCTTAACGACCACTTTTCGAAGTTTACGTTACGCCTCGTTCAACTTTCTCGAGCAATTTCCAGCAATTACGCGCAAAGAAATAAGCTAATCAAATGCCACTAAATCTGTCGAGATCGTATAAAATTCATGGCGCATTAAATATAAGTTTTTTACGTCGTGGCCTGGTTCGATGTTAGGGCAGAGATTACGCAATAATAATTTAACGATACAGGATGAAGGGTTAAATATCTAAATATCTCTTAAAGCTTCGCCGGAGAGTAAAAGGAAAGAAAAGGAAAGAAAAGGAGGGTGGGAAAGAGTCGTTGGAATGTCCGGATGATAGGAGGTATACCTACGGTCTTCCCGCAGAAACGGCCGCAATTTATTCATCCGGTAGCACCGTGTACCGGAGCATGAGAACTCGGCTTAATCCCGTATCATCGTTACCGTGGCAAAGCGTCAAGATACTAACGAGCTCCGGCGGGAAAAATAAAAGTCTTAAGGGTTAAGGGCTTCAACTTCCGCTCCTGGCACACGAATGCTTCAAACATTGTTAACTTGATATTTTAGCTATGCCGGTTTCTCACACTGGCTTGCCATTTTCCCGTGGTTGTTCCTGCGATCAACCCCCCACGCTTGTTTGCTCGTTCACCGAGTGTACAGGTAGGGCGCTACGGACCCGGGAGGATATTACAGGTGTACAGCGGGTGTAGGATACAGTCGGTCCCGGTAGACCTTATTATTTCACGAGCCGGGACTTCCTGTCGCCTCGCTGCTCGTTTCTCAAGCAGCACCTTGAAACAAGAATTGTTGGCATTGCGGGCCAATTACGCGCGGTAAGACGCAGCTCGCGACACGTTTTTCCAGCGGCGCCTCCCCGAGAAAGTTAACGTTCGCCGGGTCTGCGCGAATGCTTTCATTAAACATCGCGACGGTTTTTCCTTTGCCGTTTATTATCAAGCTTCTCCCGTTGCAAGCTCGGGCGGTTTAATACCGGGAGAAATAATGCCGGGGAATTTTCACCGCCCCGACGGATTCCGATTGAATTACGAATGAATTAGGAAATTTTCGACGAGTCTCCCAGGAGATATTTTGGCTACGAAACACGCTAACGTTACTCACGAATGTTAAACCCAGGAGGAAAGCTTCGTAAGCGTCCTTTATGATTTAATCCGTGCACGGGGGTATTTTTCTGCTGAAGCACGGACCGTTTCGAGAGGAAGACGTTTTCATCGCGACGCTGGAGAATACTCCTAAGCCGATCTTTATTACATCCGACACGACGACGGTCCCCCCTCTATCACTCTTTTTCCCCGTCCGATTGTCATTTACGGCCGGCCGGAACGATGCCCGCGAGCTCCTGTACACAGTTAACAATTATCCTCGAGATATGGCTCTCGGAAGTTTCGCGTATTTGGAACGTTGCGTACGCCGTGGAATAACTTGATTAGTTCCACGATAAAATGATAAGCATCGAAGCGACGCAGCGTTCCCGACGTTCCCCTCTTTTTACGGCCAGACTACTTTGAACAGACTGAAACGGGACTGAAATAGCGTATGGGAACGAGGGGGCAGGGGTAGGATTCGAAGCACTTTGCAGACATGCATTTGAAATGAGCGCGAACAATACGTGTGTAGGGTATACTTGTACGTATACCTCCATCGATACGGGGGTGGAGCGAAATGCTATCAAAGAGATTACAGGTCGCGGCGACGGTTCGTATCGTGTCAGCGTTTCACGTTACTCTACTTTGCTATCAAATTCTTCTTTCGCTCTGTTTCGACGACCAGACAAAATCATCCCGTCGCAACCGAGAACACCGCGTTCACTTGGTTAAAAGAGTTATCCACCGTCCCGCGATACGGGAAGTGGAAAAAGTGTATTTGAAAAATGGAGCGACGAGTAAATATTTGTTCTTCCCTTCCCCTTGTCTCGTTTTTTTCTAAAAGAGAGCGTTTATATAAATGGATCTTTGTCCGGAATCGCGCAACTGTTTACTTTCACTCACGTGAAATTCAACCGAACGTACGGGAAGTCGACTCGATGAAACTTTTTGATATTCTTAACCTTTGTCAAAGTGTCGTGACGCAAGCTCGATTTTTAAAAGATCCGTATCACGAGTAAACCAGTTTCTCGACAAACTTGTTATTCGTGCCCGAAATATTTTCAATTTCCAACGATTAATGGTCCACCGCTAAGAGCAACGGTTCGGCAATCTTATTCGATCGCGCGATACGGTTCGGCAATTGAATCGTAAATTTTCGAACCAACCGAGTTTCCCCGAAACAGGTTACAAGTTTTTCCGTTGCCTCGGGCGGCAGGCAATCTTGGTTCGGAACTGTGGGATTTTCTACGGGAAAACAGGATTCCGTATGGCGAGGAATACGATGGGTATCGATGTTCACCGGTGACGCGTAATGGGCGCATGTGTATCGAATTAATTGACTCGGAATACTACGCGCTTCTAAAGAGGAAGCAATTAAGTCGCTGGTCGCTACGATATCGCAGGTAGACCGTAGGTAATTTTCGTGATTAACCGATAATAAGGCTAATGAGTGAAATTATACCGATGGTACGAGGTAATCCACAGCGGCGTTCGATAGATTTTATAGCAGATAATGTGCGTGCGAAAGATCAGTCACGGATCGACACGCATAATTAACACGTTTTTGTCGATTCTACTCTTGATCCGTGTCGCTCGTTCTTCGCATAACGTGTCGTCTCTGTGTACAGTCTAACGTAAACGTGCAAAGGAGATAGAGAACGAAATGATAGGTTGGGAAGTTAGAGACACGCTATGTACACCCTCGTTATCTTTAAACGTACTAACGAGCGACTCGTAAGTAGGTATTGCTACAAAGTATCTATCATTGCCATCGCGTCGTTTCTGCCAGCTGTTAATTTCACTTTTCTGCGGAAACGTCAGAACTCGGTAAATTGAATTTCTCAGTAGAAAATTCACTCGCGGAAATGTGAAATTAACGGATACGTGGATTCGTAGGATACGCTTGAAATCCGTCTCTACAGTTAACAGAGGAATAAAAAGCCACGGAACGCAAAGCGTCTCAAAGACCTTGACTGATTCTCTCGCAGAGACGCTCGCTGGCAAACAAGCTCGCGCGTTACGCTTTGAAAATGGGGACACGCGTTGCCTGCTGCATTGCGACGCCGGCGCCGCGTGCACCGCTAGGTATCGCGGGTGCACACGGATTTCCAGAAAGAAACCCTAGCGAACGTGCCCGCACGCTCGCATTCGTCCCCAGGGAAAAACGTTCTGGATGCTGGACATCTATTACTAACTTCCGACGCCTCTTTCTGCTCCCTGTCAACCCATTTACTGCGCATGGTTTGACAGACTCGAAGTGTCAACGTCCCGGCGGATACTTGATTGTTTATTTTTCATTTCAAGTATCCACCTTACATCTTAATCATCGGTTTCTCCAGTCCGGTTTGACATCTCGACTAACGAAATAGGATATTTGCCAAAGGTATCTTTGCGCGTTCCGCTCTCTCTTTTCACTATTTTCTTTTCTTGTTTCTTCGCTTTTCTCCTTTTCCCTGCCGGTTCTCTCCTTTGTATCCACGTTAGCTTCTTCTTGTCCGTGTTTTCTTTTCCTTTTTCTTTCTCTTTTCCTTTCACGTTTACCTTCTCCGCACCGTTACTTTCCACCTTTCCACCAGGAGCGCTCGTTCTTTTCTTCGTTTTGTCTGTATCATCCGACTCTTCTTTCATGTCTTCCGCGCTGCTGTGTTCCTCTACTATTCTCTTCTCCCGTCCTATCTTTTCCGCACGTAAAGCTTCGCTCGTTTTCCCGCAGCGAGATACCCGCGTATGGAAACACCCTCGCGCGGTCATAAAGGATGAATACGATAACACCCCATCGACGTGGCTTCCCGGAGAAGGGTTGACGGAGTCCTCCTCTCGCAGTATTCCACCCACGTAACGCAATCCATGCAGCGATCGATACGTCGTTCGGACGAACGAAATTCTCCGGACGTACGTCAGGAGAAATTTCTTATCGCGGCACCACCCGGGGGCTTCTTTTCCATCTTCGTGGGCACGAATGTCCTTTCGTTTCGAGAGTCCCGTTGGCCGATGAATCATATCGCAAGCACGATTGAAAATATGCCGGGTCCTTTGCATGGGACACGCGTCTGACATCTAACGATGGAAACGTGCGTGCGTGAGTGGGGTGATAAGTTACAAGTTACACGTAGTCACGATAGAGTTGCCTGTTACGTTTCCCGTGGTGTTTCGACGATCGTTATACGGAGAACGGAAGCTATTTCCGTCGCGAATCAATGTTTAACGATTTCGGAAAAATCATACACCGCGACGATCTCCGTTCGTTCTATAAATTTCTTTTCCATGTCACGGAGTATCACAATTTCCGCTTGTAATCGTGAAACGGGAAACTTACGACGCTTGGCGTAATTCCGAAGAAAATGTAATAGACTAAAAATGCCGACGCGTTTTTAATATACCATAACGGGTCGGAGATAATGGTTTCCGCGGTTGTTTCCGTGCAAGACAATTCCGTTCTGTACAGTTCCGTGTCCGTGACGCCCGAGGACTAATACAAATCTCGCGAGAGAACCCATTTGTCTTTCCCATGTGCCACTGTGTACGTACATACTTTGTAAACGCCTTTCCAACGGGACAAAAGACTCTCCGAGATGTCCGAAACGCCTGAAAGTCTCCATGCCGGCTTTATTTCCGAGAACGGATACTCGCGTAGCTTTATCTTCGGTCTACGAGCGGCTTCTCAAAATGCTGATTAAAATTCATCCCGATCAGTATCTATCTAGGCTAATAAATTACCCTCTACAGACCGCAAGTATGATCGCGTTATCTCTGACACGTAGTTGAGGTTAATTTTCTTTTCGTGCCCTTATCGTTTGCCAAGTAAGTCGTGGAATTTTTTGCGTCGCAAGTTCCAGTCTTCCACCGGGTAAATAATTCTCTTGGTACTTGGAGTTTTTCCCTCCAGTTTTCCCTCTCGTGTGTCTAGATTGCGTTGCAACGCCGATAAACCGATAAAATCGCGCTTCGGTGACACGTGGCGGCAGCAAAACGTTGGTATAATATAGCATGAAATAATTCAAAACGTTTGGCACTTGTTACCAGTAACGGCTCTATGACGCGATAGCGATCGTAATTGTACATCCCGTGGTAAATTGCGATGTACGCGTTGTCGGACGCGCCGATCGGTATAATACTCGTCCTTCGTTAAGCTTGTCGTGTTCCCGGTTCGAGCAACACACGAAAGATATTTCGTGCATATCGTATCGTCGCGTGTCTCGGTCGAATTGTCTGAAACGAGGCGCGAGTAGTCCGGTACATACGGAACGACGTACGCGTCAAAATTCCCTATTTCTTAACCCTTGTGTCCCTACGTAAAAACGCGGATGGAAATGTACGATAAATTCGACTTCTGTGACATCGTGGATGGTAACGTTTTAGGCTCTGCACATCTGCCGGTCAGATTTGACTTCGTCGGTTATACACCGAGGAAAAAAGTCGTCGATATTCTCATCTTTTTCTTTCGACACGTGTAGCCGTCGCCCGTACGATTTTACCATTGACGCGAGGTCGAGTGGATATCGCAGATGAAAGAGTACGAAACGCGAAGCAACATGGCAAGTATCTACTTGGAATAAGAAAGATGAAAGGAAAGGCAGGTCTGCCTCAGGGAGAGAACAGAGGAAAACGCTTCCGGTAATTATTATCGATCGTCGAGTTGTTGTTTGCGTAACGGGAAGCATGGGATTGGAAAGGGTGCCGGGTGATCGCAGCATTACCAAACGCATACCGTTGCGTAAATCGGGAAATGCTAGCGACGGAAACGCGATTAGATCCGTTGACGAAACTCGATCGAACGAGCAACGATCGACCGATTACCGTAAACTCGTGCCGGCGATCCGTTACGAACGTAACGCAATCCGAACGAACCGAGAGCGTTTCCTTCCACGTTCTTTTCCGTTGGTAAAGTAGGTGAGAACGATGGATCGCAGCGGCAGAAATCTGTGCCGAACGAAGGGAGGCCTGAAAGAGGGAATAAAGGTTTTACGGATGGAACATAAGAGGTCTCACGGAGACGCGACGATCGTATCGATTTCTTTCTTTCGTAGCTTTTACACGTTTTCCCTTCGAGCACGTTTGTCTCGTCGCTAAACTCGTGCGAGTCTATACCCGGCTAAAACGTATCGGTTTCCAAGAGACGCATCGATAAAATCCCCCCGCCCCTCCCTTCGTCCTTCGAGATCCTCTCGTCCAGCCTTATTCGATGAAGTCTCGAACAGAATTGCCCCTCCCACTTGGTATTAATTTTTCGTTGTCGAGAGTAGAAGGAAATTGTGCGATTTCCATACGACAGAGAGGATGCGTAGGGGAACCGGTGACTGTGCATGGATAAAATTGCGCGTGGCAGCTGCAGGAGCCGCGACGCGGATACCGCGCCGACGGTATATCCAAAGGATTTCGTCGTCGACGCGCGGCGTCGGAAAGGATTCGGTAATCGTGCTTCCGAATCCGCTTGAAACCGAAAACGAATCGGAAGACGCGGATTTTCCGCTCCCCTTCTCTTCGATTGGATCGGCGAAATCCGAGGAGTTTTTCATTCGACGATGATTTATTATTCCGCGAAAATGTTTCGGTCAGCTTGGGTGACATACGAGAGTCGTCGTTCTTGATGGATTTCCGATAACTTGGGTTCGTTAATGTACCGTCACCCGGTACACGAATAATCCGCGACCTGATTCCACGTGGTACGTTCCTAACAGCTTCGATTTCCGTTTCATTGGAGAGCGGAAGCGTCCGGGATGAAATTCAGCGGTGAAAACCACCAGGCCGATGCCGCGGTTTTGCGAAGGCGATTTAAAGTAGCGTATCTTCGATTTCGCATCGGTCCGGTCCGGCCACCGTTTCACGTATCGCGGGGTAATAGTCGAATTAAGGAAATTTATACGAAACAATTACCCGAAATTGCGACAGGATTGCGGCAACGTCGGATAGAAACGTGTCGACAACGGTGGGAAAATGGTTATTAAATTCCAACGGCATAAAAATTTAATTAATCCATCAGACTTTTCTACCACGTTCCGGATATTAAGAACGTTGGCATACCTACGTACGTAAACTGCTTAATTATTGGGAATATATCGCGAACAACCGTGGAGGGGAAAATTGAATTGAACGTAAATCTAAATTGCGGCATTACCGCGGTATTTAAGCGAAATTGAAGTAGAACTAGAAATTTAGGTACGCGGCCTCTGGCCGGCGATAAAAGCCTCGATAATCGTATCGGAAAGTATCCGGTTCTGTACGAAAATTCCCCGAAGCTTCCTCGTGGAATCATCGGTGAACTTCCTATAGCCGGACTCTCTATCTAATCGGTTCTCGACACACTAATTATTACATAAAATTCACAAACGGTTCGCTGAACGTTGTCTCTATTGGTTTTCGTTTGACAGGACACGCCAGCCTGAGAGTTTCCTGTGATGCGCCTGGTGACCGGAAGCAAGCCCCGGGCGGCTCCTCTGGCTCCTCTGGCTCCTCTGGCTCCTCTGGCTTCTCGCTCGACAGACCAAAAGGAAACGCATAGAGAGCACAGAGGGTGGAGAAAGAGAGGATAGAGCCAGCACGGTGGTGCGGTAAGAGAGGGTGGGAGTTATGGTGTCTCGCGCATGCAATGACTGTGGCTGCAGCCGTGGCACTGTGGCATCGTGCCCACCTCTACAAGGCGATCGTGTGTGTCGTGCTGGCCCTGATCGCTATACAGTATTTACTTAGCGGTGTCCTGGATCGGAGGTCCATCGAGACGATTTTCACGATCAACACCACCAGGTATGTTCACCCTGCGTTAACGAGTTTTGCCCTCGCGAACCTCGAGGAATTTCCAGGGAGTCTTCGGGAACTATTTCCGGGCTTGGAACTCTCGCCGGAATTCGAGAATTCGAGAAATCTGGCCTTGGGTAAATTCCTCGTCAACACCGAACACACTCGGGACCGTAGTCGCGCACGTTCGTTAAAAGATCCTGGAGAATCTTGGCCTCGAGGATCGACCGATCGGTCGTTCCAGGTTGCGGAACATTGGCGAAACGGAACAAGTTTCCGCTTGATTTCGGGACCGTTCTCGACTCGTCCCACGTATACACGGAATCGTTTAATAACTATTTCCATATAAATAACACGTTCCAGCGGTTTTCCTCCTGCATTTGTCTCGAATTAAAAACTGCCACCGGTGGAATTAACCGGCGTAGAATATTCAAGACTCGAGACCGAGAAACTTTAAAGCGTAGGAATTTCAACGCACGTTCGTTGGAACCATGCAGAGTAGACAAGTATCCGGTAGTTCTAGTCTTCTCTATTAATAAATTCGCTAACCCGAGCACTTCTCGTTACGAGGAACACGGCAGAGGTTTTTCATTATCCCGGAGAAATGGTGGAATTGTGTATTCGGTGCACGGATGGTGGTTTAACAGGGGGTGGAGAGGGATATTAAGGGAAGTTGGCTTAGGTGGGTGGTTATGGCGATGGAGGTAAGATCGATTCTCCTCCTTTGAGGCTCGTAGACACACGGGAAATCTCATTACTTGGCTGGTAACGAGGTAAAGTGGCTGCTTAACGACGACGCTTTAACTTCGCGTGTACAAGTACATACAACTTGTTCGAGTAAGGCTCGCTTCACAACGGAAGACGATTTTCTCGGTCTAGAATCGATCGCGGATGCCTTACGATTCTTCGTATCCCTGAGAACGATCGGTGAACGACGCGTACGTGCGCTTACCTCGTACAACTAATAAACGTTGGCTGTATTTTTGGCGTGAAAGCAGCTTAAAGACGAGAATCGGTGGAGCTAACGCTCGCGGGATATAATCCAATGATATCGATCTATTCTCAACGCCAGCGCTACCTTTCCTTTCAGAAGCGACCTTCGTTTCGCGCAGTGATTACGTTAGAATTATTTACCTTATCGCGCAAATAACACCGGAATTGCCCTATTTACCGCGAACCGGAGAGAATAAACCTGTCGTCAGTTTTTCCACTCCAACTATCCACATTTTTGTCTTAAAGTAATTCAACAAAATTCATTTCCGACACTTTCCGAGCAACTTTTTCCCGTAGCGAAAAGGCAGCGGAGAAAAGTAGAGTCGTTCCGCAAAGCAAACTTTTTTCCCAAAGAAGACGAGCCAACACTCTTCCCTCCGGAGGAACGGTAACTTCGGTAACCCGAAAATGATCTCGAGTGGAAAAAGAGTGAAACGTATCGCGCCGACTTCCCTCGTCCTCAATTTTCCCGACCTTTTGAACGATTTTCCAAAAGTCTCGAGAGTTTCCCCGCACGAAATTGTCACGTTCGTTTCGGCAAATATGCGACTGAGACGAGGAACACGAGGCTAAGTTATCGCGCGACGTAATTTCGTAATCGTGGCGGCTGGATGAGACTTAAAACGGTCGCGCTGACATCCAAGTAAATTTCCTCGGAAATTTGTGCTTTGGCTCGCGTACACGAGAGACGCGCGTGATCTCGTTACGTCGTTAAGCGGCTGACTAGATCGCTCGTTTACGAAGGCGGCTGATCAACGGCCCTCCATCCTTTCTATCGAGTGTCTATCGATTTTATGCCCACTTTGGTCGAACATTTGCGCGTTTACGTCTCGAGACTTTCCGCCTCGAGAAATGAAAAGTCGTGGAAACCGTGCAGCCCCCGTTCCCGCCCTACCCTCTTCTTGTTCTTCTTTGTTCTCCGTTTAGAAGGTAAAAATATGGAATGCCATTAGCAAGCGCGAAGCAAAGACGCGAACGTTGAATTCTCGTCGTAGTCGGTTAGCTTGTGATCGCCGTAAAGCGAAGCACGTGCGGGGCACAAAGAGAAATGGAAACAAGCGAAACAAGGAAGAAAACCTTGACGCGTCTCTCGCGTAACACGCCTTTTCACAGAGGTTCCACTATGGTTGGCTTTTTTCAAAGAAAAGTGCAAAGACCGTGTGTTGCTGCTTTCCTTAAAGATACAACGTGAACTTGTCCTTTTGCGCTACCATTATGATCAAAAGGCGATGTACGTGCCGGGCGGTCGCACTTTTCTCTTTCGCGCGACAGGACGGAAAACGAGCCGCTTGTAATTCCACGTCGTTCCGAAAAAGCGTTGTCGAACGCTTTTCATTCGAGTAAATCGAGAATACGGCATTTAACGGATGGGAACGACCGTCGGAAATAACAGGGAAAATTTGTTTCGCCGTCTCGTTAACGGAATATTTATGCCCCGTTATGAAAAGTACCCTTCGATCGTGAAACGAAACGTATCTAACGGGCGTCTGTCTCTTTCGCTACGATTTCCCAACGATTTCGCAAACGATTTACGAGACACGGTGAGCGATTAATTTGAAATTTCGTCGGCGGACCGTGACGGCGATTCGTTATTCTACCGCGTTCTAGTTACTCGTCGACGTTTCGCGTCGTTTCCCGTTATGCGAAACCAGGATAACAAGTCGCAATTTTCGACAATTAGGCGGCCGCTCCAGCTTTGTTTCGATTATCCCTCAATTTCGCCACTAATTAACGTTAATTTCTCGTTACTCGAGTTCCCAGAATCCTGTAGCTAGCTAATAACACCGCAATTTCGGGGCGGTTGCTGCAACGTTCCGACGCGACGCTCGGATGTGTCGCGCGTCTTGACACGAACATCGACGCGACCTTGCCTCCCTCGTAAACCTTCCTCGTCGAAGCCCCGACAATCGACTTTCGATCTAATTGATACTAACGAGAGGCTGACGAGACCGCTATTGAAACTTTGACGTCTCAAGGCCGGTTCGCGGTGTCGCCGAGACAGCTACTTAGCGACCATTTATTGCTCGTGCTCGCGTTCGTTCTTATTTCTGACAGCCGTCCAAAATCGTATGCATATCGGATCTCGACTCGCGTTCCCCGTTAAACACGGCACGTACATACATACGTACATATATTCCACCGTCGAGAGTTTATCGGTCGTGCTATCCGCGAAACACGGTGTTTGGTGCATTACCGTGATGTATAGCGTAGCGTTCTACACCGACTAGATGCGATCCGTCATATCGCGCCTAGTAGATGCAAACAACGAGCCGTTTGAATAATCGCCGGCGATTTCCGTGGGTACGTGTCAAGCTCCGAGCAATCGGGCTGGCATCGTTTCCGCTAGATTTCTCGAAAGACTCGTGGCAATGGGAATCAACGAGAGACAAGACGAAAGACGCGCGGGCTGAATTATCGACCTAACGGATACCAATAGAAGCCGGAACAGTCGAAGGGGGCCGTGACCTTTCGGCTCTTCTCCGAGTTGTAAATCATCCTCGACGCACACGTGTTTGCGTATCTGTCGGCCTTGCACGTCGCCGCGCACAATGCCTCTCATTGTTTGCTCGAAGTGCAAACATTTGCGCTCTCGTTTCCTAGCGATCGCGACTTCGTTACCATCGACCGATTCAAGTCAATCCAACCCGGGAGAGCTGATTTTTCCTTGGAACTATTCGCCTCGTGTATCTCGCCGGCGAGAAAGTATCCGTGTGTACCCTTAGAACTTGTCAACGGAACCGTCGAGGCGCGCCGCGCCCCGTCGGAAACATACTTGGTTTCTTTTTTCGTCGGGGCGCGTGACCCTTTACCTTCTATTTTCATTCGTCGAACGCGAACACGTAGACCGAGGATCATTGAAACTTTTATTAGACGTTTCCTTTTACCCGGCAGCCGATCGATGGCGAACTTTTTTCGCCCCCCTCCCCCCGATTTCCTCGACCAAGATTTCCTCGCTTGGGCTGGTTTCCCCGAAACCTGTCAGTTTGCCTGTATACCGGGTAATTGCGTATCGCTTACCCGCTCCCATATAACGCTATTCGGACGGTATCGAGTGGCTTTTTATTTAACGCGCAGAAGAAGTTAATACGGTTGTAAATACCGTTATCGCGGAAATACATTCGACCGAGTTTGAAATTTATAACGTCCGGCGACGCGAGCCGCGCCGGCAGTGATAATTCTCCGGGTAACCGTGATTCGAAAATTATCCGACAGCGGTGAAGCCGCTCGCACTTGGCATCGTTATAGGCTTATCTCGCGGCAAGGGAGTCGAAGCGCGGCGAGTTTTTAACGATACGATTGGAGGCTGAACGACGACACGTTCGATGGCAATCCGTCGAATAAACGATTCGGCCGAAGAATCGACGTCTCTTCTATCGGTCTCAAGCTTGACCAGGTCGGGGCGGCATGGTGTACCGTTGGGTAATGTCATCCATCGAGGGATCAGCCGGCCGCCGCTAGATATTTCCCATGCATACGTATGCAATATGCATGCGCGTTCCGCACGTGCAGTTACCGACCACGCGGGTCACGAACCACACGCGATATCGTGTAGTACAGCCTCGAAAATTTTAAACACCCGATATCGCCACGGATCAAAATTTCACTACGTCGCGTCGCCGTGTATCCCTCGACGACCAGACGGAACGATAGCAACTTTTGCAGATAACTTGACTCGTAAAGGGAGCAGCATCGTCCTAGAGCACCGCCGGAAAGTAAGCGGACCGAGTCCGAAGTGAATTACCGAAGCAAAACTATGCCAGAACTGCATTAAACGGTCCGACGTCCGGGGGATTTGTTTTGAAACTTCGACTCGGTCATCGTTGTCTTCGGTCGGTGGGAGTCGTGTATCTCGAAGCTATTTCCAAACACTTGGAAAAGCGTGGTCGACTCGGAAGAAATCTCAGGATTATTCTCGAGGGTCGTCCGATCGTTCGAGGGAAAAATACGAGGGACCGTTGGCCGCTCGTTCCGTCCGTTAATTTCCTAACGATTCGACTTGTCGCAATTACCGAATACCGCGCAGTCAGCCTGAGAAATCGCGTTCCCGAGTGCCGGTAAACTCGGCGTAATTGCGCGCCTCCGTTAATTGTTCTCACGGGACCGGCACCACGAACAATAAGACGCGGTGAGTTCCCTTATGATCCGCGAGATCGACGATGCGACAAATTACCGTCGGTCTTACCGTTCGTTCCACCTCTCGTTACGAATGGCATTGCGAACGGACCACCCGAGACGTCGAGCAGACAGCTGCATCCAGGAAGTCCACGTTCGCCGCGAAACGAACTCCGCCGAATCGAGAGTCTCTACGATTTCGAATCCGTCGGTCGAATCGGCGTGGCGATTAGACGCAGCTGGTCGATCGACTCGCTAATCGGCCTAGGACGCAATTACCGTACACCGTATGTACCCCCGTGCCTCGAGCTAATGTTCGCATACCTCGCACGGCCCGGACACAACTGGCTTCGTAATTGGCTGGCTGCGTGCAACACGTATCTATACGAGATATTAATCGATGTCGGATATTCACCTGTGACCTCTATACGCGTCCCTAACCGCTAGGCAATACCGATGGAAGATTCTTGCCATCCGGCAGATTCTCCGGGTCGTCGAATCGCGGAGACGTACGATCGCGAACGTAGCAACGTTCCTCGGAACGTTTTTCAGACGCGTCGATCGGGATACCGGGGTGGGAACTCGCGAAATGACCCGCACGTGTCGCTTGTCCGTAATTAGAGTTCGCTTTTACCGGGACTTTGGCGACGGAAATACATCGGTCGCGGGTCAAATCGGACCAAGACGTCTGAAAATAAGCGCGCCCCGACTCCGGTTTAATCCACTTTCACTCGAAACCAGACTCGCAAATTTTCCGCGCGAGAACCTCCGTCTAACAAGATTGCTCGTTTGATTTTCAGGTACGCGGATCGCACGTACAGACACCATCCTCGGGGCCTGATCATATACGGCCCCGTAACGGTATCGAGTTTGCTGAGTAATAATGGCAGCTCGACGACGCTGCATTGGTCCAGGGGACAGTCTAACTTCTCGAGGGAGACCTATCCCACCAGGAACGCGTACACCGTTGGAAATCAGCAGGAGTCGACGACGAACATCGTCAACGGCACGGTTGTGCGACGGTGTCCGCTCATCCCGCCGAATCTCGGTGCGAATTTAATCATTCTAACGGAGTATGCGAACGATTTCTTCGAGTTCAGGAAAACGCGCGTGCCGTATGTTTGTTCACCTTCCGCGGATGAACGATCGCAACGCGCCTTGCCTTGGGGTTACGTAATAACAGGCCTCGTCGCAGCTGTTCACGAGGGTGCTTGCCCGGGACGATTCTATTGCCAGCCGTAACCTCGGAGAAAGAAAAGATGGGGGAGAAAACTAGCCCCCTCCTATTCTCTCTCTCTTCCGATGTCATTCGCGGACGAGACGTCCCGTAGGAGGGACGCGACAGCCTCCTCCCGTAGGGGTTTCAGTTAATCCGAGGACTTTAAAGTGCAGGGTAGTCTCGCGATATCTCTTCCGATCTCAGTTCTTTTATACGTAAATAAGGGCGAACGGAAAGGAGTGTCGATAGAGAATACGCGTACCTAGAGCGTAGGTACGTACGTTCGTACTTGAAAACTATGAAGAAGGAAGCCTTACTCGTAAAACCGAGTCGTTAGTTTTTATTCCACGACTGTTTCCCACGTAATCCTTTAATCGCCCCTTGTTTGTCGCAGTTGGTCCAGTGTCGGTCACCAAGACGCCGCCGGAGCTCTCGGTGATGGAGAAGTCCTTTGGTCAGGTACAACCTGGCGGTAGAGGAAATCCCAGCGATTGCATGGCCAGGCACCGCGTTGCCGTGATCATCCCGTTTCGGGACCGACCTCAACACCTGCAGGCGTTGCTCTATAACCTGCACCCTATATTGCTGCGCCAGCAGATCGACTACCAGATATTCGTCGTCGAGCAGAAGGGTGAGTGTCGTAGCGTTTCCGCGTCACGCGGAGCCCAAGCCGACGGGGAAGCATCGCGAAATATCGGGTGGCCGCAGAAATAGCCGGCAGGAAGGAGATACGTCGCTTGAGAAATTTAGTCCTGGTTGATGTCCCATCGATCGTATCGGGTACACGGGACGCCCGACCGAGGTAAATGGGGAAAGTAGAGGTGGAGCCCGGGACAAAAAGCTTGATTGAAAATTAAGCCAGTGTCGGCGGGGTATAACGCGATGGATAAGCCATGTTTATCAAGTATCCTGTTAAACCTGCAGCAAGTTGTTTTATGCGTTCTCTCGCCTCGTCGAGCGTACTTTTTAATCGACACGGGGGAATTTCGTGCACCGCGAGAGAAGGAGAATCGGTAAAGGTAGGGAGATGTACGCGCGGAAGCAGCGGAGCGACGACTCGGAAACGTTTATTAATATCTTTCATCGGTAATGAACGCTAACGAACCCCGTCCACGGGATTATCGTTGCGGAGAGAATTTCTTGGATTGATACCCAGCTCGATTCGCCTTTGTATCCACTCCCGCAACGGTCCAACGAATCTTTCGGTTTAATTAATAGAAAGGCGTTTCAACTTCGTTTACACGGTACCGCGAGCGGAGCGAGATATTATATTTAGCAAATCGACGTGAAATCCTCCGTGCCCGACGGCATCGCGTTGCCACGCAACTCTTTATCTAACCCCGAGGTAGAGCCGCGGAAAAAGAACGAAAGACGACGTGTTCCCTTCCAGCGGAATAACGGTTATTGGTGCCGGTATTAGGGATAAGAGCATGATAAATGAACGCTCGAAGGACGGAAGGTGGAGTCCACGACAAATCGTCGGCGTTACATGCAACCCCCTGTTTTTCTCCCGTTTCGAGTATCCCGCGCTAAAGTCCGTACCGCGAGCGACGCGATTTGCCTTTGCTCCGCAGGATTACGGGCGAACGGCGTATAAGACACGTCGATAAAGAAAATCACGTCGGGATGAGCCGCGGACGGTTATCGTAATAACAAGCTTAGGCAGACGTTCATCGTCCCTTCTGACACATTAATCCGAACGATATTAACGGTATCGCCGGCTGCGACAGCTGCGTCTAATCGCAAGCGTGTTCCTCTTTGATGTCTTTTCTCAAGCTTCGCAAAGCACGGATGGAACCGTGTAACCGCGTAACGATAACGTCTTCGTTTCGGGTATTTCCACGTTTCCCCGATAAGCGGCCGTGGTCTTAGGTCGACAAAAATTCAGCGACTCGAGCCCGCGGTGGCATCCGATAAATATTCAGGACGACAGCAATTATGTAAAGCAAAGTATTCCGTGGCTGACTTTGCTTTAATCCGTCGGAGAGTAAGAGAGAAAAAGAGAAAGCTAGAGAATCGATGGACACGGGGGTTCGGGGAGTGGGGCGTGGACGCACAAGATTTGAATTTCAAAGTGGCGGCCCGGACCATTTAAAGCAATTAAAGCCGCGTTAAGGCGTAACGACAACGGCGCTTCGACGCGGACGTGCTCGGACGAGTGTCGTAGACCGAAATCTGGCCGCACGGTCTCGAGTAAAATAACGATACCGCATTGCAGTACGTGCAACGGCCGATTCCGTCCGATCAAGCGAACGATTAGATCACGCTTAGGTTGCCTCGCTGTTGTTGAATAACGGTGACCGCGTCGTCGCGTCTCGTATCGGTGAACGTCGCTCCCGTGTTGCGCAGAAAATCTGCCGTTAAACGACGGATATCGGAACAAGTAAACGGGATTCAGAGTTTGCATCTCGCAGCAGCTTCGTCTAATTCTTGCTGTGTGGGAGGCGCATTGCCGGGCAAGCTGGAGCGTAAAAAGCGAATCGGCCGTTTGTTCCCCTCGCAGTAGCGACATGTAGGTCAAGCGAGGGAACGACGAGTAACGCATGAGATCCCATCGGAAGGCGAGAACGGAGGGCTCGGGGATAAAGCGGAGACGCTCCCAAAGGTAGAACGCGCTCCTCTCCTCGATTACGGTCGCCCCGATGCTTTTCGCGGTTCGACGAACATTCGTGCCTCTCGTTCTACCCGCCCGACAGGTGCCAATTCGAAAAGGTCTCGGATTACGTGCACGCCGAGTCCGACGGCTAGAAACATAAGCGCGCGAAACGTAACTTTACGGGAGACGTAGATTTTTTGTTCGTTCGACCGTGGGGGGTCGTCCCGTAAACTCGCGCCTCGAAAAACGCTACGTGTTTCCGGTCTTATCGAGAATAAAATATCGTCGCGCGAACTTTCACGTCGCGACGTGGATAAATATGAGTTCCGCGAATATCGCGTAGAAACCGCTTCCGTCAGATAAGACCGGGCTGGGGAATAAGTGGAGACGAACGAGAAGAAGGAAAAGAAGGATGGTGACGCGAAGAGGGGGGATTACGAGGCACGGGAAGGGAAGCGCTCTCCCGCGGGTCTATCCACTCGATGCTACGTGGACTGTACGGTAAATTTTCCTGGATGGAATTCGAAGAATGGGGCAATTGACACGTTGGTCTGTTCGTTTGATTGCTACTTTGGAAGATCTAGACGTTTCAAATGAAAGTTGAATGCTGTAATCGAGACGGGATGATATTATTCCGATCGTGACCAGCTCGCCGAGGACGAAATTTACGGCAAAGAGTTTCCGTCCGAGTTAATCGGCTTCTCGAATCACCGGCAGTTAGTCTTCGGTAACTGCGATTACCTCCGATAGATCGATTATTCGAAAGTAAATCGGCGGGCCACGATTTACTCTCGAATCAGGGAAAAATCAGAGGCCGTGCGGGGGTTCGGCCTCGGAAGATCGGAAGAATCCGAGGGAGAATGGGTAGCGCGTATCTGTAAAACGTGAAAAGCGAAAAGCGAAGCCTCTAAACGTGAAGTGGGTCTAAAGCCGGGTCTAAAAAAGGCGAACGCGGCGTCGGTGTCGGTACACTTGAACCAATCTCGACGATTTTACTCGTCAGGGACACGAGGCCTTTGTGCCTCTTTATCCCTCCCACCGGCAGGCAAAAAAAGTCGAATGGGGTTGAAAGGGGTTGAAAGGGGTTGAAAGTTGACCGATGCGAAGATAGACGGCCTACTTTTCCGCGTGAACTCGAAGAAGGCTGCGGGGATAAGCAAAACGTTTAATCGACTAGTACTCGACAAACATCTGGCCGGGCAAGTTGTCCAAGTATCAACGGCGAAGCTGTCGTGCGAGCACGAACCACCGGAGATAAAGTGCAGCGTTTCTTTTCGCACTTTTCCAAGAGCTTTCTAAATCGGGAATTACCGTGCGCACGGCACAACGCGGTAGACCGTAGCGCGTACCCGTGGATTATCGATAAACTCGTTTTGCGTAAAACGTGCTCCGAGCACAGGACTCGTTCCATCGGGTATCCCCTATGATCTCTAGAAATATTCTTTCCTTTCAGGCAGCGAATCGTTCAATCGAGCGATGCTGATGAACGTTGGATACGTCGAAGCCCTGAAG
>CAKJTC030000299.1:0-33950 GCA_917499265.3 Mimumesa dahlbomi | reverse complement strand
ACGCGGTAGAATGTAATTGTCCACCTGGCTTTATCGGTGACCCGAAAATAGGATGTACCGAAGGTAAGAGAGAAATATCACATTTAATAATAATCTTTTGCACTCGGAATACCAGGTGCCTTGAAACATCTATTGAAATTAAAATTTAATTGATTTCACATCTTTTAACATGATTTCTCTCAGTTCAAGAGAAATGCAAGGCAGATAACGAGTGTCCATCCCAAACTGCCTGCTTCAACGGAGAGTGTATAAATCCATGCGTGAAGATCGAACCGTGTGGTGTGAACGCAGAGTGCAAAGTCCTGGACACTAGTCCAGTGAGAACAATGATTTGCGAGTGTCTTCCGGGCTATCGAGGAAACGCTGTCGTCCGTTGCGACAAAAGTAAACAGATTTTCGAATTGTTACGTAGAACACGTGATTAATAAGAACCTTGGAAATGATACGTTTATCTTATTTCAGCGAATGTGTGTCCAGTGGAGAAAGGTCAAGTCCGCGATGAATATGGTAACTGCGTCTGTCCACCTGGTTTCGGTAAAGACGAGGCTGACGTTTGCGTACCTTGTCGCAAACAGACGGGAATGATAATTAATGAGGAAGGTTATTGCGTTTGCGCTCTGGAAAAGGGTATGATCATCGATGAATACGGCCGTTGCGTGTGTCCAACTCAGCACGGATACAGATTGGATCTCAATGGATACTGTAAACTTGGTATGAACAAAAAAATGTATAGTTTTATTAACACACTGTCTTTTCTAATAGACTTACTTTTTAAAATGCTACGGTTACTTGCTTCTGGTGTGGTATTCCAGTGAATTTAATTATGTATGTTACGTACAGTTGGCGTGATCGAGTGCGAACGCAACGACGACTGTGCTGACAACAGATACTGCGAGAAATCTACGAAGACCTGCGAAGATCCTTGCCTGAAGCAAGTATGCGGTGTAAACGCTTTGTGTAACGCCACGAGACACCAGGCTATGTGTATCTGTATCAACGGGTACATTGGAAACGCTTACACACAGTGCTGTAAGTTCATCTTAATTAAAATCGGAAGGTGTTCACCGTATCATTCGGAATTCTAATAAATATGAATTTTCTATCGCAGACGACAAGAAAGAAGGACGCACCGACTTCCCGAAACCGGAAATGGTCGTGAGCTGTTTATCAGACGGTGTGCAGGTGGAAATACATCTTCAGGATCAAGAATTCGACGGTGTGCTGTACGTGAAGGGTCGCAGCAAGGACGAACAGTGTAGAAGGGTCGTCTACATCCCTGCTGAAACAATGCACAAAACAGAAATATTCAAAGTAGCGTTTGGTAACTGCGGACTGATACACGTAAACGTAAGTTCTATTACAGGGTTGATACAAATGTTACGAGGGGAAATTGTACAGTCTATGTAACGTTTTAATCCGTTTCTCAGGGACAAGCCAGCTTCGTCCTAGTCATACAAAAACATCCGAAACTGATGACATACAAGGCGCAAGCCTATCACATCAAATGTATTTACCAAACTGGAGAACAGAACGTCACCCTGGGCTTCAACGTCTCGATGTTGACGACTGCCGGAACAATCGCGAACACTGGTCCACCACCGATTTGTTTAATGAAGATCGTGACGCAGCATGGAAATGAAATCACGTCCGCCGAGATCGGAGACAATCTGATGCTGCAAGTAGAAGTTCAACCGTCCAGTAAGTGGCTTAATTTTTTTTCCATCAAATAAAACTCGAATATATTTTGTATAAAATAGTGTAATAAATTAAACAATAATGTTTTAGCGATTTACGGTGGTTTCGCACGTAATTGCGTTGCGAAGACGATGGAAGACAACATGGAAAATGAATATATCGTGACGGATGAGAATGGATGCGCGACAGATCCAACGATATTCGGCGAATGGGAACAGAATCCCGAAACGCAGGCATTAATGGCCAGTTTTAACGCGTTTAAATTCCCGAGCAGCGATAACATAAGATTCCAGTGCAATATCCGCGTATGCTTTGGACGTTGTCAACCCGTAAGTATTAATTATATACCGTTACTCTTGATGACTATAAATGATCATTAAATCAGGTATGGATAGAGATCATTTTGTTTGGTGAATGTTCCAGGTAAATTGCCGAGGATATAACGCTTTTGGTCGACGTCGACGAGACGTTAACTCTGAAATTAACGACACAGCTCTAAGCATTACTGATAACTTCGAAGGGCAACTCAGAGAAGAAATTACGATCCAATCGAATCTAATATTCACTCTGGAAAGGAGGGAAGAAAGGTTTACAGCAGATCCGGCTGAAGGTACGAGGACATAACGTTAATCAATTACAAATCAGGCTAAAAATTGTTGTTAACAGATCAAATAATCGTTGGAAACTTTGTTTTACTGTTTTAGTTCCTTCAGCTCAAAGAGTGGAAGACATTTGTGTTTCTATGGTAGGGTTTGTGATAGCGTTAGTAATTACAGCACTGCTGGCACTCGTTGCTGTCGCTATCGCTGTATCTTGCTGGCTAATGGCGTACCGACGCCAGCCAAAGACTGCTGGTCCACTGCCACATCCACCAGAGTTCCCAAACCCGTTGTTCACTACTGAATCTGTAGCTGAACCATCTCCTGATTATCACCTATCATAAGTTCTCTAGGATAATTATTTTATAACATAATTTTATAATTCACATGGAATGCATTTCAGACCATCAGTCCTATTGGTCGGATTTGTATTTCTAAAAAACAACTCCTCCAGTGGCTAGCTTTCCTCCCACTTTCTCTCCCAAGGGTTCATATCGCGTCATATGTCACTGTTATATACAAATACTCTGAACCACTATATATACATATATATATGTATACATATTTACTATTTATGGTGATGGTTTGCTTCCATTATCTGCATACATTGTGAGAAAACATCTATTTTCCCAGGTATCTTTCTTGTACTATTTCCTTTAGTCAGTGGAGGATTTGTTAAATGTAACGCTGCGAATTTAATTCCCGTGTAAAGTCGAAAGAGTTAGTCTAATATAGCTTTCTTACTTCGAAAGTAGGTAATTGTACATTTTATCTAATAAAAACGCTAATGTAATATTTTTAAAAATGACTCGGTCACAATTATTATCCGATGTGTATTTATATACTTGTATCAAACCTCAACGAATGTCGGTGAACATACCGTTTTTATACAAATTTATTACATAATACATAATGGCTTACATTTACATAATTTACAAAAATGACGAAGGATGTATGATTAAGTATTTCATTCAGATCGCCCTAATTTATACGTAACCAAGTATGTGATGTCATGATCATTATGCCATAAGATGGAACTGCTAATAATAGAAGCAGCAATTAAACCGTGAATAACAATCAGGAAGAAATTCCGAGCCAATTCTAAGGATTATCCTTTAATGACCGCGATAGGTCTCAACTTTATACACTTCCGAGAAATTCCAGCCGCATGACACGTATCAACGACGTCAGTTACATTTTTATACGATTCTGGTGCTTCTTCCATCACTAATTTTGGTGATGCAACTCTAATGGATATTCCTTGTTGTTCTAACTTGCTTAACACAGTGGTATAGTCCAAGTTTCTACGCGACTTTGCCCTGGATAAGGCACGACCCTGAAGGAAGTTCATAATTATAATTTCATAGAATGCATACTGTAAAATAATTAAAAGAAAATATCAGAAATTTCACTACTTACCGCACCGTGGCATGTCGAGCCGAATGTCTCCTTCATTCCCTGTTCAGTTCCCGTAAGTACGTAACTACACGTTCCCATAGTACCACCAATGAGAACAGGTTGACCCGTTAATTGATAATCCACCGGAATCAATGGGTGATGAGGTGGGAACGCCCTCGTTGCTCCCTTTAAATGGCAATGTTTTCAAAACATGTGTTCGAGTACTTTGGTAAGGTCACAACTTATAATGTTTATATTTACCTTTCTGTGAACTAATAGTGTTTTTTGTTTACCGTCCACTACGTGCTCTTCTATTTTGGCAATATTGTGAGAAACGTCGTATATCACGTGCATGTCTAAATCATCAGGGGAAACTTGAAATTGTTTTGCAAAAGCCTGAAAATGTAATGTAGAAGTTGTAAATGATTTACAGTCTTAGGTATTTCATAAGTACATCATATTTTTTACAAACCTGTCGACTAAGGAATGTCATAGAGCTTCGATTGACCCATGCAAAATTAGCTGCAGCTGCCATTGATTTTAAGTAATCTTGGCCTTCTTGGGACTTGATATGGGCACAAGCTAATTGCCTATCATTCGTTTCAATTTGATCTCTCTTCATAGCTTTCTCCATCTGCACCAGTGCATCTGTAACGCAAAAATAAAATATTTAAACTCTTGGTTAATGTAACATTTACAGTTATCTAAGGGTTTTATTTACCTGTTGCAACTTGATGACCAAAGCCTCTGCTTCCAGAGTGTATCATGACACAAACTTGGCCTTTCTCCTCAATACCCATTTTACATGCTGCCCATTTGTCATAGATTTCATCTACCACCTGAATCTCAGCATAATGATTTCCAGCTCCTAATGTTCCCAACTGAAACATGAATATTTGCAATAAAGAGAAATAAATGTAGGAAAATCAGGTGTCTCATTTGTTTGTACCTGTGGAAGCCCACGTTTTTTGGCTCTCATTGAGACTTTTGAGGGATCTGCATTTAGCATCCTGCCATATTCTTCACAGTGTTCCTTATCCTCGGCCCAAATATATCCTAAAATGAATTCAGACATATGAATCAATAGTAATCATATTGAATACCTGATTTCTATGCAAATGTTTATTCACCTTCCCTAAGAGACCAATCCATGCCCATTTCTAAAGCTTCCTCCAAGTCACGTGCATTCATAGGAATGATTCCTTTTGAACCAACACCAACAGGGATATGATCGAACATGCTTTGTGCTAATTGTTCCTAATAATGTCCATTATTACACATTCTTATCTCGTTTTTACAAAATTTGGTATGTATGAGAGCTTACCTTTACTGGTAAGACATCATCCTCAAACAAATTGGTCCTTAATAAACGAACACCACAATTTATATCAAATCCTACTCCCCCAGGAGACACTATTGACTGTGGGTCATTCATATCGAATGCAGCCATATTTCCTGCAAAGTAATCATAGAAAAGTTTGTATCAATAACTATTATTTTATATACAATTACTATGAAATGTTATGTTACCAATTGCAAAACCGTAGCCAGAGTGAACATCAGGTAATCCAACAGATTTTCCAACAATACCAGGAAGAGCAGCTACATTGGCTATCTGTTTCATGCCTGGAAGAAAACCTCCTACTGCACCTGGTCTACAGGCATTACGTAATTCTTCAAACATTAAACGTTCTAATGTACTGTTTACATAAAATACACCTTCAACCTGTAAGTAAATGCAGTCAGTATAACTATAAAAACCAATCAAAATAATCCTACGTTAAGTACAACCTTCATATTAGGTTGAAAGCCTTTCTTAATTCTCCAGCATGTCTCATTGATCTTTTCTAAATATTTGATTTCCTCTTGATACTGCCTGACAACCATTTTTCTACATAGAAAAGAAATGATTAGAATATGTTGACAATTGATTATAGTAAGGACTTCATTAGATTAAAATATAAAGAATTTGCTAGCTTACAGAATCCTGCAAAATCGTGGATAATTACCAAACAGTCGAGGATAACTTTGATTACAACTTCTACTTACAACTAAATTATATAGTTTACACTGCAAATGAAAATATCGTGTATCACATTAGCCGGTATAAGCTGCCACCATCCTAAACCCTGTCGATTTAAGGGGCGAAACTCGAGTACAATTTATAACATTGGAGGCGAAGTAAGCAGATACATGCGATACATGACATACCTATATTGTGCAATCTTAAGAAACTGATAGTTACGCCACTGGTTTAGTTATTTGGCCCGCGAGTTTCAAATTCTATTCGATACTTGTTCAATACCATATTGGTACTGTGAATAACATTCTTTCTATTCGAGACTAATAGTTTATTAATCAAATAATATAAGGAAAGGGATAGGGATTAAGGAAAGGGATTCCTTATAATATAAGGAAAGGTTAAATAATATAAGGAAGCTGCGTAAGACATCCATGTCAGATAAATACAGAAATATTACATGCGCAATAGTAAGATGGCGTCAACTCCTGTAAAGATCGCTGTGAAGCAAGTGAAGCCACTTTTATCAATTAATCATGCTGACGCGCGTAGAAGAACAATTGCTTTATACAAAACATGGTACCGTTTGATTCCAACAATAGGTATGTCAATAAAATACCTTCAGTTTTCTCTCATTTGCTGTTTATTTCACAACGTATTACCTAACCTAACAATGACGTAAATATTAACTTCTCTCGATCAAATCGGACCTTTTATTTTTGTACACGTTTAATTATATCAATTCTTTTGTTACAATTCAACAGAGGAGTTGCATTGAAATCATTTATAGAATGAAATAATAAAATAAATATTTTGTATTACAGCGGCTACTGTGGATATGCCCGTAAGTGAGACACAAATGAGAGAAAAGCTCAGAGAATTATTTAGACGTCATGATAATGTAACAGATTTAAGAGTTATAGACCTTCTTATTATCAAGGTAAGTGTGCATATGCCATTTGCAATTATTATTGAAAATATTAAGTTATAATTCACTACGATTTGAACCGTACTGTTATAAGCACATATTTTAATAGGGCCAGCAGGACCTTCTAGAAGCAGCTATGGGCTGGAGACATAAAGGAAGTCTGATGTCGTATTGGAATGAGTCTCAACCCAAAAGACCCACAGATTTTATGGGGAAATTTTTTAGTGGGCATGAGTAAGCTTTCTTAATTGTAGTCAATATAATGGAATAAATCTGTACAAATACTGTTAATAGTGATCATATAACAATAAATTATTTGTTAAGTGGGTAAATGAAAATTCTATTTTACAAAACATGATCATCTATACAATAAAAATGAAAAGGGGAACAAACGTAGCTGTTTATTAAAAAATCAAACTGTACATTATTTGAAAAGGTGAATCTTTAATCGACTCTTACAGAAGATAATAATTCTTTTAATTTACATTTTATCTTGACATCGATATATTATTATTCAGTTATATACATTTGACAACGTGATATATTACTAAGCACCTTAGGTACGATCTAGTTCACTTTTCACAGCCATACAGATAATTTGCTTTCCTTCAGTGAACAAGTATAGAACTATAGATACACATTGATATACATGCATACACATACACGTATTTACATATAAGCGTCATATGTACATACGTTTTGAACGGAGCATACTCGAATGTGCATACACATATATGTACATTGCAGCTATCCAAACTCTTCTTTTTTTACACCATAAGAGATTGTTTGTGCTAACTCGAGATAGACCTTTGCATGATCTCTGCGTCTGTGTACTTTGGTTAGAATCATTTTTATAAAATAGTTTATTCTGTTTTCATTACACACTCGGATTAAAAATTTTATTAGATAAGTCCTGTGCTATGTAAAAAGACACTTCGCCCGTGTTCGCGTTTCGATCTCGCGTGTAACTTTTTTTTTTAGTACAAGTTATAAAATATTTAGATATTAAAAATATACACTTGTCGGTAACTTTCATATACATAAATTGCACGTATCTATGCTAAAAAAAAAATGGCAACAATACATCATGCTCATGACTCTTTTATATGTTATATGTCTTCGCTCTAATCTTGTACAATCGACGGCAAATTGGATTTATTTATCCATAATTACTTTCCCTTCGTTTGTTAAACCGTCAAGGTAATTCTCTATCAAACTATACTTTCACGTTCCGATTGTATGTCGAAACCCGCTATCACACCCCGTCTTAAAGAGACATCGCTGTTTCGTAATCCATTACCATTGAATAGGTTTACTAGCCAACTTTTGAGCGAATTCCGCGCGGATGATTTTTTATCTGGCACACTGTCCGTGCTGGGAGCGGGCACCACCTGATCGAGGGACCGCCAACGTTTCACCGGCACCAGTTCTCCCATACAACCACCATCGTCTCCCAGCAACGGCGTTTCCGCCTCGTTCGGGGAACCGTCGGTGTGCGGCACTATTATCACATTGCCGTTCGGGTAATTATTATTCAACACTTTCCCGGATATGTTCGTCTTCGAGCTGGTCCTCGTGCACTTGTCACAATTCTCCAGTGATCGGAAACTCTTTTTCGGCTCCTTCCAGCAGAAGCTCGGCGACTCGAACCTTTTACTGTAGAGATCAAACGGGAACGGGTCCAGCGAACGTGACTCTCGAATGATATTCTGCGACGGATAATCGCTGGTCGAAGAGGACGAGGCGATCGTCGAAAGTACTCTCGCATTCTTCCGGAATTTCGGCTTCGTGTCGATGAAGAGATCGTCAAGAGCTAGTTTGATGTTAGCGACACGGTTCTCCACGTCTTCCGGTAGCACGTTGTCCAGCGTAGTCTTCGATACGCTGTCGGTCAAGTACAGTGGAGATCTTTCTATTTTTCGAGAATTCAGAGGTCGAGGAATAGGACTGGATCCTCCACACTGGGAGGAAGAGTCATCCGGGGTTGGTCGCGGCACACTCGACTGTCTTCGACTACCAGCTCCCAATCCGCCCAACAACGACGCCTGTCGAGAATCCGAATTTAACTTGGGACTCCTTCGCGGCCTACAAAACAGTGGCGGAAGGTCACCTACATCGACCTATGGGAATAGAAACGGTGATAATTGAAGAAGGAAATTGATTGGCATTTTTATAATCGAGTAATGCCAACCTCTCGTTTCTGGATTGCTTTTTCGGTGGCTCCTGTGAGCCAGTACGTTTTCACTTCTCCCTTTCCTTTCATGTAGACCAAACCACGTTCCTCGATGATGTAACCACCTATCTTGTCCAAGGCATCTTTGCACTGTTCGCTTATGTGAATTCGCAGAGGTTCACCATTGGATTCCATCCGCGATGCCGTGTTCACGGTGTCCCCGAATAAACAGTATCTGGGCATTGTCAAACCAACGACACCCGCTACTACTGGCCCTGTGACGAAGATATAAGTAATGTTGTTTGTTGTTTAAACTTGTTGTTTTTTACTATTTTATTCTTATTAGATTATTAATCAATTCATTAGACTTTTACCTGTGTGAATTCCAATACGCAACTTAAGCGTGTCCTGAGGTCGGTGCGCTATCGTATGGTGTTTAACGGCGTTAAGTAATTCCAGAGACATAGACGCGATTTCTCCGGCATGTCTATTGCCATTCTTTATTGGTAAGCCGGACACCTAATCAAAAGTACTTGTCGTAAAATGATACAAAATCGTGTAATAATTTAACAAAGGAAAGACATCCTGCTTACCACCATGTAAGCGTCACCGATGGTTTCCACTTTATACACATCGTACCCTTTGATTATGCGGTCGAACAGAGTATACAGATCGTTTAAGAAATTTACGACCTGAAAGAGTTATAGACACGAATGACACATTATTTACACAACTTTATTGACATGTAATGTTAAGCTATATAAATAAATCTCTGAAGGACGTACTTGGAAAGGAGTACTTTCCGCTGACATTGCGGTGAAACCGACAATGTCACTGAAGTAAATAGTCACCAAGTCAAATGCCTCGGGTTCTACACCAATGCCGTTTGTCAAACAATTGGCTACGGGCCTGTAACAAATATATCATATTCATTAATTGTAGAAATGAACGTTTCTCTATATTATACAAGAGTCTATCGATCGACTTACTCAGGTAACATTCTGTGAAGTAGATCTTCGGTTTTCTGTTTTTCCTCGAAAAGGAGGCGTGTACGTTCACTGACTAGATCTTCGAGGTTGTTCGCATACTTCTCCATCATATCCATCATTTGGTCCATAATATTACGATGCCTTCCAGCTTTCATTTTCTTTAATCGTGTCCTTATCATTTTGAAGTCAGGCCTAAGTTCTGGACTTTCCGCCCAACAGTCGGTAATCGTACTAACTATATACTCGGCACAGTCTGCTTCAGACTCGGACAGTATGTCTACGTTAGGTCTAAACGACGGTTCACCATCTTCTGGGAACCTTTTCACTCGGTCTATGATTTCTGTCAATTTGTTAACGTTCATATTTATTTTTCTGCAGCTATATCTTTTAGCCAAATGTCGATTAATGAAATGAGACAGTCGCTAACGAACACGGTTCTTTACTATACTCGAGATAATTACCTTTGGGTTCTAGATTCACGCCTCCGTACGGCCCTTTGCGTCCAATCATTTCAAACAATATAATAGCGAACGAATATATATCGCCCTCTTGAGTACCTCTAATCGGAGCATTGGGATTTCTTAATAGTTCAGGTGCTTTCCAAAATAAGTCTGTAATCGTAAATCATGGGTGTGTTCAAGTTTGTCGTTTTATCAAACACATTCTTACCGACAACGACTGATATACAAAAGTCTCTTACTTCGATAATACTGATGTTCACCAATGCTATCGGACTCGGCGCAATGGCGCATATCGTGAAGACCAAAATCAGAGACTTGTAGTACCCATCGCGAAGTCACCACGCAGTTGGAAGACTTCAGATTACCGTGACAGACTAGCACAGATGACTCATGAATGTACAGCATACCCTGTTCGAAAAGTAACAATTTCTAAATTCATTCTACCATCCTCAATACTTTCACTGTTCGTTTCACACAAAAACGCTTACCTTAATGAGATCGTGAACTAATGATGCAATGAACATGTCGTCTAACTTTATATCTTCGTTTTCAATGATGTCCTGAAAAGATTCCCACACGATTGAATAAATATTTCATTCGATTCCATATCGGTACTGTTTACTAAGTGTACGGTATATATATTATGGTGACATACATAAAGACTTCCTTTGGCGCAATAGTCCGTAATTAACAATATCCTCATCGGCTCCACACACGCCCCGATGAAGGAGTTGAGATTACCGTGTCTAATTTCACGAAGTATACGCATCTCCTTCATCACGTCCCGCGAGATGTCTTTCTTCTTCGAGAATTTCAGCTCCTTTATTCGCACCACTACACCGTGGTAATGCCCGGTTTGCGCGAACACCTGGCCGCCGCATCTTGACTCGTAGGACATTGCACTAACTAAGCTTAACTGTAACGCGGAAAGAGGGAAAACGTGATTCACATTTCTTATTGTCAATCTCTTCACGATCAATGAAATTCAAATTGATTGTAATAAAAATTGATAGTACCTTACTAGGGGAGGACATCATATTGTCAAGATGAGGATAACCGTGTATTTCGCTGGGATCGATCTTCCAAAGTAGACCTTCTATCTCCTGTTCTATTTTCCACCTACGATATATGCTCATCGTGATCACCGCCGCGCAGAACAGTAGAACTGCCAAAACACCGGCAGCGACGATGCTACGTAGATGCGTGTCGTCTTTGGGACAGTGTTCATTGAGAAAACCGCATCCTGGTTCTGCTTCCGGTTTATTCTTACCCGGCCAGTCCATGGCCTCCGACGGTCTGTATACCTGTGCACGTGTGATCGATCGATCGTTTCGTTAGTCGGTTGTCTCCCGGGCGTTTTTTTTTTATATAATACAGTGTTTTCCACGGAACGCAGTGCAGTAATTGAAACGTGTGAAAAAAAATGATCTGCACGAATGCTGTAAACAACTCACTCACTAGAGTTTCACCCTGCTGGAATTGGCCGACGGGCTTCATTTGATAATCACAGGAGAAGTTGTTCAGACGGAAGGGATCTTTCTTCAAGGCGAGCACGGAAAAGTTTCCCTCGGAATCACCGAACTTGTCGAACTTTATCGTCGCACCGCTAACACCTGTTAAAACGTGATATATATTTCATCAAGACGGCGTAATTTATAATCCGAGGTGTTTCCTTTATTGTTATATATTTAGACAATATTAACGACACCGAGTCCGGTCGATAAAATCGAACGTGAAAAACGAGAAAAATACGTATGATTTCATCGTAACCTTGAATATATAATTCCATTAAAAATATCTTAGTTTCTACAGAAGATTCAAGAAGAATAAACAAATTCAACGAGTACATCCGACGCATTCCAAGTTTAATCAATTAAAAATCATCCCGACGCGACGACGTAAAACTCTTATCGAATTAAGTAATCGATCTTAAGAGACCACTCGAGTTATATCCCGGTATTTCAGATTGCGTCTATCGGATTATACGTACTTACTTTGATACGTATGATTTCTGATAATCATCTCTATTATCTGGGTGCCGTTGCTAGCGATATCCTCGAGTGTGTGCTCCGGTTGGTCCCTCAGAAGCTGGTCCAACGCTCTCGCGTATAATTTCACAGAATCGTAAAGATACGCGGCATGAATCGATACATACTGTAATGAAAATGAGAACGTGTTTAAAAAAAAAGGGGAAAATCAAACGATTCCAGAGATACGTTTCATCGTGTAAATCGTTGTAGCCAAAGAAAAATACCTTTTCGTACTTCCTTAGAAGTTCCGGGATGACAAAGTTGAACGGCTCTTTGCTACTGTACTCCCGTACTTTCTTCGTGAACTCTTCGTAATTTTGCGTCGGAGGTGTTGAAGCAACTACCATTAGCGAGCGTGCTCTTTGCAGAAAGTCTTTTGGCTCGAGACAGTTTCTCAGATTGTCAAAGTGTTCCGGTTCTGCGAATGATCGGTACGAAGATAATTAACGATAGGGTAACACGATAATGAATCTTTCGTGTGGTTCGCAACGAGTGGAAGATAGATTTTTACGAATTAATTACGTGACTGGACATTTTGTTTTTACGGTTCGGCCGAGTGGAAAATTTCTTTGGAATTGGTTCGCCCGTTTCATAGTAGGTTAATGGGTAGGTCAAATACAGACCGTTAATAAGGTATTAGACACGGAAATTAGATACGAAGAGTAACGAGGTATTTTTACCTCGTGTTGTAACGTTAAATAGGTAACCGGCGCAAAAGAGCATGCCTAATCGACACTTAACGTAACGGGAACGATTCCGATTTTATGATCCATTCTCATTCTATTATCAGTTTTCAGCGTACTCACTCCATAAGTACTTTTGCGCCTCGCGCGGTGAGTATGTCATCATGTCCACGTGTATCACCATGTACTCCCCGTTGTCCAGTAGCCTTTGATTTTGCATCGAATTCATCATATCGATCAGCGACATCGCCGTCCCAAGGAAAATATAAACTGCGAACAAGAAAGTTACGTGACGGTGGACAAATAAAAACAAAAACCCCAAAAAAAAATTTACAAAAACCCCCGCGTAAAAAGCCATGACAATTCTTATTTTCGGCTACGACAGTTTATCGACGCGAGACACGAAACGACACGTAAATACAAAAGAAACGAATATTAAATTAAAACAGATATCACGGCTAGATACAAAACAATGGAAAAGATATTAAGAACATATCGAGAAATAAATAAAATCAAAAGATATATATATATATATAAATATAAAATACCGGCACCGATAAGAAACGACGGCTGGTATGTATTAATAAACGACAGTCTAGAACCGAGTGTATCACCGGCAAAAAAGGTTGCCGATCAGGGAACAGGTCGAACAGTTTCAAGGATCGGAGAGTATCCTTGGCGGGATTCTAAAAGACCACGGCGCCAAGGAATCGATATAATTTTTCACGATCCATCCAGACGGTCGTTTCCAACGGTCCCGACAGCGACGATGACGATGACAATGAGAAAACAATGGACTAACTTCTAGTCATATTTTTCGTCTCCTGTATAAGTTGAAACCATACGCTGACTTGACAACACGACAGCTTCTCCTCGCAGCACGTGTGCCGGTCCTCCACCGTTCTGTAATGGTTCACGGTGAGATTGTTCTTGGTCGCCTGTTCCTCCAGGGAACGGGCGACCGTCGACCAGGCGCTCTCGGTTATTATGGTGAATTTGTTCCACCCGTAATGAAGCAGCAACGCTATCACCGACTTGGTCACCTGCGTGTCCGGCGGCTCGGTCCTGGCGAATGTGTTCACCTTCGACGCCTTGTAATCCGAGCATTTCTGTAATCCGAAAGAAGAAAATGTTTCTATTAACAATTTCACCGTCATAATGGTGGGGGAGGTTTTACTTATAAATGGTGCCTTTTACCTTAATCAAAGCATGGTGATTTTGAACAATTTTAGAATTTTAATAAACTGTGATCGTTGTGGGATAATTAAATTGTTCATTAATAGTCCGCAAGGATGTGAATCTTTTTGAACGATTAGGGAAAGTTACTCGCACGAGAAAAAGGCACCCTGAGGAGTCGATTTAATAATTTATTTCTCTTACTCGTAGCGGCTGACTAATTCTCAAAACAGCTCTCGGTACATTATATACATATTCGTAAGACTTCTCTGGCGCACGTGTGTTTATACGTGCGAAGTATCGGCGGCGACGCGGAGCGTCGTGTTCTCTCGCCGGCGTCTGGCCGCGTCGGCGTAACGAAAACGAACGTATCACGGTAGAGGGGTAAAAAAAAACCGTGGACAGAGCGAAGAAAAAAAAAAGCGCATACTGGAATAGAGACGCGCTAAGAAAACAAGTAAGAAGGAAGAGAACCACGTTAAAAAAAAAAGAAACAACCTACAAAAAAAAACACCGCAGAATTAAGTGAAAAAGAACAACATGAAAAAAGTAGTCTGTTCGAGCATCAAAAGAATAAGATCAACACAGAGGGACAGAGAGAAAAGGAACACACAGAAAGAGAGACAGCTAATACTATACGTTGCACAGAAATGAAGAGATAGAAGAGACAAAGGTAAAATGAACGACAGAAAAAAAAAGACAGACACACACACACACACATACACACAAAGAAATAGAAGGAAAATACAGTAACGGAGAACAACGAAGACGGCAAAAGAAAGACAGAAAGAGAGAGTGGAGGAAGAAAAGACAGACAGAGAGGAGAAAGAGAAAGAGAGAGAGAGAGAGAGAGAGGAGAGATCAACAGAGAGAACGAGAGAGTGAAAGAGAGAGAAAAAGGCAGGAGAGTAACGCGGCAAAGTGGGCTGCGCCGGGTGCCATGGTGTGTGGCGCGCGGTTAAATATAAACCCGTGGCAGGCACACGAAGGAGGGCAGGAGGAGAGTGGAATGAACGGGGCAACTCTCTTCGTGCTCGTATAGAAGTGCACGGGGCGGTTGCACCGTACCGTTGAAATGTGACATGCGCTCATTAACATATAAATTAAACGTGACAACTGGGGGTCAGTTCTACTTTAACCGTGGCGACCACCGCCAGGCGAAGATCCATCGTCTAGTATTTTTTATATCTTATTTTTTACCACATTTTCTTTTGATAGTTTTAATATTATTTATTTTTTTATTTTCACTGGTTATCCTGTCTCTTTCTGTTTCTGTGTGTTATTTGTTTTTCGCTTTGTTGTTCTTTAATGAGAAAACCGCCCCTGGTATGAAATTCATCCGTTAAACCATCTGGGAATACCTAACCAATGATCGATGCAACCGCATTTCACCAGTAATTTTCTCTCGTTACGTCGTTACCACGGATTTGCTTTCGGAAATTATTTAATAACATCCCCGCGCAATCTCGAACGATAGTGAATATTATCACACTATTGTTGCGGGCAATTTATGTAATTTTCCGCTATTACATTGTATGTAGTACGTATACATATATACGTGTACGTACACCGTTGGTTTATGGTATCGAAATTTTCTCTTAATGATAACTGAATGTAATTTTAAATAGATTTATTTACCGTGCTGTCCGTACGTCACGGGGGTATGATTGAGTACGAATATAGCCGGGTTTATTAATTCATCGAGATATATAGTTACTGTTATTGTCCTCCCACGATTCCAGGAAAACGTGATCGACGGTAATTTACGCCACCTGTCTGCGATTATTTTGTTTCTTCTTGCATAGTCCCCGCTGTCTACCGACACTCGCCGATCGTAAATCCGGCTAGCTCTTTTTGCGCTTGCATTTCAATTCGAAATGCCAAATTAGACATGCCGCGATCGAGGAAGCAAACGAAAAATAAAAAAAAACACACACACACCTCCTCTTACGAGAGTCCACCTTTGTTGGCTTCCTTTTTTTCCGATTTTTTTGTTACCCCGCTCGTCAGCTCGAAGATTTCTTCGGCAAACCGGATGTCGAGTATCATCCGCGTAAACAGAGAATGAATCTAGCGTCCCCGTATAAATCCGGCGAAAGGAAGTTGACTACGCGTCGTGATAGCGAAATTATTGTAATCATCGCGTATCAAAATAAAAAAAAAAGACGATCAAATTGATCCTGCTTATAGTTCCCCGGGAGGAAGTTGTCGGCGCATCAGAATGATCAAATTATTATTGTCATCACGTAAGGCTAACTTACCACAGAAGCCAAGTTGACTCGATTAAAAGGAAGTTGACGACACGTCAGGTCGATAAAATCTACGGTCTTGCCCTTGAAGAAATTACGACAACGTTGCTCCGAATTGTGTTAGTAATTCCCTCTGATTAATCTCATTACCAGTGTTACAAGAATCTCGTATTTCTCTCACAAAATAGACCAAAGTAACATTTACCATTATATCTAATAATTAACATTCCACAACAAATAGACTTATCATCCAATTAATATCATTTCCTAATTCTCTCCACATTACATTTCTCCCTAAAAATACATACACCCATACACATTCATAATCTCCAAAAAATCCTCGCAAAAATCAATTCATTAATTTCCATTCCCCATTTCCAGAAACGTAGAAAATCCCTATATAAATAAGATCGCACGTAACCATGGTGTTCCGACCACGCAATCTTATCCTCGACTTTTGCATAAAAAAAGCCCCGGCCGAGTGATCGATGATCCGGTAGACAAAACTGGTCGGTTTAGAAACCAGTCCTCTATTCCCGGTCTAACCGGGAGCGACAAAGACGACACCACGTATGCAGAATCGCATTGTTCTAAGGGGCTCGGGGCTTTTCCCTACGCCGTGGAACGAGTCCGTGGGGCCGGTAGACAAAACTGACCAACCTGGTCGGCTGCTTATCCTGGTTGGTGAACGAGGTGGGCTTTGGTCATTGCCGGCTTGCGACGTGCTGTTATTCTGGGCTCCACTCGGCTATATTTAGACGAGACCACCTTGAGGGAGCCCGAGACTCTCGAGTGCTCTCCGCGGTGCAACCGCAGCCTTTTCTCTATTGGCCGATTGTGTATTAGTTGTGCAACGTATTCGCGATCATTTAGGAAAAATAAAAAAAAAAACGAAAAAGGTAACAACGAAATCCACCCTTAGATTATTATCCGCCCCCACATTGGTTAATAAGTATTTACATGAGGTGATAGCATTGTGCTATTAATTGTTCATGAAACAGGTTTCAGTGGTGTGTATATGTGTGTGTGCGTGTGTGGGGTATTTATTATAATAAGTTGTTGTCGGACGTTACACGTTCTGGATTTAAATACGATTCCGGGGCGTGTAATTTGGTTAATATGGCTATAAAAGTTTCGTATATCTCGGTGTTTTGTCATTCTGGCTGCGAACCGGGACACATTCGTTGGAGTTATGACTCTAGATTTGTCTTTATAGCACGAAACGTGGTGGTCGTGATGCATCGGGAATCGAGTCACGTTGACTGAATGACAATGGAGAGCAATGGTAATCGTGTCAGCTACAGCCTGCGGTTTGGTTTTGTATACGATGTAAACCTGACAATGGGAAATGTAATTAACATTTCGGAATCATTGTTCGCGTGACGTCAACCGCGTCATTAGACATGATCGATGTCCAGCGTGATTCCTGATCGCCTTCCTGTCCGTATGACGGAAGTCGCACCTGGGTAGGAAGAGCCGAAGGGAAGTTAAGAACCTGTCGGAATATTAATCTTCTATTTTCCTGCTATTTTTAAGTAACACCGTGTTATACGCCGATAATAACACGCGATCGAAAATTCTTATCGAATTCGATAACCGGAATCGGACATCCGGGTAATAGAATTCTTAAACAATCGACGAATTATAGCATCGATTAATTAACCCTCGATATTCTATATGCGAACAATAAATCATAATCACTCCATAATTAATTCGAGTACCCTTGCACCTCTTCTATAGATTTCAATACAAGATTTTACAGTTTTCAAGGTAACTAATTTCCTTCTGTAACAATTACTTTTTGACATAGCAATAACTATGTTATCCCACATAACGCTATCCAGATATCCATAGTTCAACCTAAATCCTCCAAAGCTACGTGGTGCATTTAAACCTGGGGGATCCCACGGAGCGATTCGCGAATACGTGGCGCGAAATTTCTCGTCAGGGCAGCCGTACATCCTTTGCCCGGTCTGGCAAGCAACAACGTTTCTCCTTTGCCACCGCGCATACGGCATTAATCGAAGGTGACAAGCAACAACGGTAACATTGTGCCAGAAATACCGGCACCTCTTCCCGATGCATCACAGCGGAGGTAGCCGAACGGAAAGATCGCTTCCCGGAATTCGCGAGCGTGTGAACGGATCACGTCCTGGCCCGTTAATGGTGGCTATTAGTGTTCTCGGGGGAGACCGTTTACGTGCAGAAGATCTTGCCAAACGACACGCTCTGTGTCGCAGATAAATTCGTTGCTCCGTTGGAGCACTTGATCGGCCGAACGAAATCCTCCCGGTCCCCTCCCCCCTGCCCCTCCTCCACCCGGCTTATCTTGAGTATCAGCGACACGATGACTTTACGAATAATTCCGGGAACGATCATTAACGCGGGTATCACACGGACCTCTCCTCTCTTCGTGGAATCGTACCGATCCGCGGAGAGAGAATGTGTGTGTCGAAACTTTTGTTTTACGAATGTATTCCACCTGGTCGATGGTGATTTTTACACTTGTTACCGTGATACTGAGTTTAAAATCGTTGATTTTCAGGAAAATCGAGTAGACTTGTCTGGATTTCTCGAATAACCGTAAGGGAAAATGGTACGACGAGGTATCTTGTTATCCGTGTATCGGTAAATACTTTCCACGGAATTAGAAAGTCATTTGGAAAGAATTACATCGAGGTGAGAGAATATCTAGCCGGATAATAATCGATCGACGGGTAGGATCGTTTAAATTCATGTATGTATCGTGATTCGCGTTGGCACAAAATATCCGACGTTATTCGGATTGGATCCATTTTACGATGCGTGTAATAACATTATTATTAAATATCATCCACCGGTATTCAACGGTCGAATGTTAACGACTCGCACGAAGATGGTTTTAACCGATAAAACCATCCCGTTAATGGGGAGGAACGTTTGCTCCACGGTCGATACGTTCCCATGATTATTCAGCTTTATTAAGTTACAAGCTTTCGCGCGTAACATTCGGTGGCCCAGGGTTCCGCCAATTAAACGTCCCGGACGACGAATATAATTAAAGAGTGCCCGGTAAATAAGATAACCGACGGAACGTACGGTCCCGCCGGTGGCAATAATTTCGTTTTCAATGCTATCTTACGTAATCGTTAACGTTAACGCGGTTAAATGTTAAATAAACCCGGGACCCTGCTCGAACTTCTTCCATTGCGAATAAGACATCGTTTGAATACGTTCGCATTGCTACCACGAGGGGGAAAGAAATTGTATCACAAATTTTAACATTGCTGCCGGGTAACATTTTAAAAAGAACCACCGGATGATTCGGTTGCCCGTGGTCTCGATAACTTGACGATAAAAAAAGAACGTTAACTCCCGGCCTGACTCAATCTGTTGGTCGTTAACTTTTGTAACTCTGACGACGACGACGACGACGACGTCGGGTTGACTTTTCTTTAGAGAATCGTCGTCGGCTTCCTGCGTGGCAAAGGTCACGATCAAAAGGCATCAATTGGCTCGTGGCTCGTTTCAAGGATACCCCGTTGGGTGATCTCTTCGGTCATTAGTGTCCTCTTATTACGCAAATTCTACGAGAGAATCCGAACACCACTGTCACGGATTTCATTTCTTTAAACGTATTTTTTCGACGAAATACTTATAACCCCGGTAGTATGACACGTGTGACGCCGGTTTCTGCCGGCTTTTCGTTTAGTCACCGATGATTCTTCTCTCATTTTTATTCGTTTCCGATTCTTTTGTTCCGTTGAAACGTACGCCCGCGGCTGAGTAACGCGCGGGCAAATGTGGGAAGACAATGGGGTACCTCGGTTTCGGTTCTTTTTTCCACCGCTAATAAAATAAAAAACCGGGCTCTTAAACGACAACGGGAGGGGGAAAAAAATAAAAGAAACGTGGAAAAAGAAGCGGGTACAAGGATAAGCAATCGGTATTTTTTTTTGTTCTTTTTTCTGCTTCTTCTTCTTCTTCTTTTTTCTTTTTTCTTCTTTATTGCGGGATCGTAAAAATACACGGCGCGTAACTGAGCGTAACCGAGTGGGAGATGATAATTTTATTGCGAAACGCTAGAGTGCCGAATGATATTTAAAACTGTTTTGTACGTATATTTAGAGTCGTATCGGTTCTATATCTATGGGCGGATGTCTATACGTGATAGAACGTATTTACTAACTGAAATGTCATTATACATTCTAATTTCAGAAATGAAAAGCAGAGTGTTGTAACCCGGTGGTTTTATGACAGTCAGCTTATGACCAAGGACGTTCGTGTTTGTACCCACAATTCGGAAAACAACAACAACAACAACAACAGCAATGGAAACAAAGAAAAATCTAACCATCCTTGTATTATTAATTTCGTCCATAAACAAAAATCATCGATATCGTTCGAAGCATCGTTGTTCTCCGCGGATTGCCAACTTAATTCGCGTATCTTCGACGACTCCGCGAAGATTAATCG
This sequence comes from Mimumesa dahlbomi, assembly GCA_917499265.3. NCBI lineage: Eukaryota > Metazoa > Arthropoda > Insecta > Hymenoptera > Crabronidae > Mimumesa > Mimumesa dahlbomi. The sequence continues at coordinate 13,094 of CAKJTC030000299.1, read as the reverse complement.
TGCCCCGACTCGCTTAATGTAACCGTGACTATAACATTTGTTACAACATACGCTTGTTAAGCATGATGGATTGTGTTTCCGCTAAAAATAAATTTCTACACCGAATTGCGGCCCTGTCCGCCGAGAAACGCGTGCAATATCAAACGGTGGGGAAGAACGCACACTATCGCGCGCGCGCGAACATTACACACACACACACATACACACCCACACAAGTACGCACGACACACACACACACAGATCTCTTTTACGCACAGACGCATGCGTACGCGAGAGAAACAACCGGGCGCAGGCGCGGACGCGAACGTGAAAAAAGGAAAGGGGACAAGAGAAGGGGAAGGGGGAAGGGGGGGAGGAGCGACGACTGCACGCATACAGAGACAACGCCGGTGCTTTCATTTATTCATAAATCAACAGCGTCTATTTATAGCCCCGACGGACAAATAGCGATAGTTGCGCGCGCGCGCGCGCGAGCGCGACGCTGTATCCTTGAATGGCGAAACAATCGAATGGAAATTAATGCGGCTCGATGAAAAAAAAAAACGAAGAAAGAAACAAAAAAACAGAATTCGAACGAATCATGGCACATACACACCGTGGTGTGTCTTCTCTCTTTTCCAACGAGCACGTGGCGGACTGTACGTAGTACGACGGTAATATTTTCTATTCCACGTTACGCGAACGAACATCACACGGACGAGATCTACGTGGAAATCTCACGGTTCATCATCGAGAATAACCGGCTTTCGATATACATATGTACATGTAACGACACAACCCACACACACGTTCGATCGTCCCAGACGAAACAAACGTGACGGTAACGTGAGGGGACCGGCGTTTTTGAAAACGCAAGGTACACGACGAACGGGACAACGACGTTGTCCTCGTCGTCTTCTTCGTCGATGGGAGTCGGGAAAGCGTGAAACTGTGTGATAGTCGAATAGCTCGAGAAATGTGTATATCGGGCACGTCGATGGCGCAACGAACACACTGGACACGACGGGTCCACGCACATGGGTAGCCTGGTGGGTGTCGATGGACTCCGATGGAGCCCGAGTATAGGAGATACGGATGCTAGAGAGACGGGATACACACGCGTCGACCCCCGTGAATAATAAAATAAGCGTGGAAGAAAACGTAGTCATAAAAGACAGGGAGAAATCGACGGGTATTATAAAAATACACGTTCCATCGACGAATTCCTGCGACACCGCGGTGAATTCACGTGAAAACCCGTTCCCCTCGATCGCGATTCTTAAAATAAAATCAATCTGATTATATTAGTAACGTTCTTAGAACAATTTCATTAATTCCTCATCCACCACGGATGAATCTTATTTTATTTTCACTCACGACACTCGTTAACCGATAAGACTCTTTATTTTTTAAAATAACATCTCTATAACAAATACTCGCACACCATTTGTTTGATCAATGAAAGAATCCATCCGATCACGAGTGAAAAATACATTTTTCATCAAGTCATCTGTCTTTCATTTAAAAAAAAAAAAAAAAAAAAAAAATGGAAACGATGCGACAATGCCCTTAGTTCGTCGGTCGACGAACGAACGGATGGGGACAGATTAGAAATCACTCTAAAACCCGTGTCCCCGGTGTAATGGGCCGCCCGTTACGGCGGACGAGAAAGGCACGGGATTGGTCGGCGATGATGCTGGCGTGCGTGGTTCCTTCGTTCTTCGGTCTGTCGCTTGGCAAAGCAATAGCCCGGGCTAAATATAGCCGACGATAAACATAGGCAGTTAGTGAGCCACGCTGTTATAGCGCCGTCGCGGTATCCTTGGTTATACTCGAATGACGCCGGATATACACGGGTCTCGTAACGCCGTGAGATTTCGGACAGGCCTACCTGGGCCATTCAAGAAATCCACCGGGCGTAAACTACCCGGGGGCCACGCCGCTGGGAACCGAAGGCACACACACACCGGTGGGCGTGGACGTGGAAGCTAACACGACTCCTGTGTTCAAACACTCGATTCGTATTGTCATTGTACCGATACGAATGTTAATTCGCCTTGTTACTTGAACTTGTACGATGGGCAACGACATTGGGATCGTTCGGTGTCTTTATCTTTGGAATGTACTTCCTTGGGTATCGATGTATAGATGTATGTATGGGTGTATAGGAATCGATGCTTGTCTGTGTGTTGATTTTGCCCCTGAAGTGATTACGTGAATGTTATTGGTCAATTATGTGATGGAAATTTGGAAAATGATGTATAGAGAGATTTTAGTTGGTTTGGTTGTATGTATTAATTGTATTATATGTGTATATGTATGTGATAGGTAAGTTATAGATTGATATATGCGAGATTTGCAGTAGCTGCGCCGGGGTTGAAAAGGTGAAGGTAAAACATTGTTTATTGTATCGGTTGTAAAAGTGATCTGAATGAAACGGAGAGGTATTTGTGTTGTAACCGTTGAAACGTGTTTCTGTCGATCGATTATTTTGCTGTTTTTATGATCGAGCGGTTTTGCCAGCACGATCGCAAGCGAGCCACCATTATAAAGCGTTATTTCTTCCTTGATTCGATTCGCGTTTCTCGACAAAGCAATACCCAGTCTAAATATAGTCAGACTGATAAACACAGACACTTGGACATATGCTCGACTGATAACGGATACTCGTTGTAATACGGTTGCTGTAATATCGTTCACACCGCCGTAATACTACATGATTTACGTTGTTTTCGCGTTGCGATTAACGGCAAATATTGGCAGATACTGATACGGGTGGTCGTTCAAATCTGCACGAATTTAAGGAGTCTCACCGTAAGATAAAGAGACATTTGTGTAAAGTGTATGTTTTTTCCGTGACATTCCAACGGGTTTCCCTCATACATATCGTACTTAGGTGAAATGAATTTCAAACTGATTCAAATTCCTATCAATGATAAAACCATTGTCCCCCATCTTTCACACATCATTTTAATCGCGAAATATACTTGATCCTAAATAAAATAAAACGATAGATCGTTCAATCGTTCAAAGATGAAACGTGCGACGAACAACACGGTTATCCGTGAGTTGTTTTACAATATGATCGGTGGCGCTTGAAAATATATTATTAGAACGTGACATTAGGCCTAACGCCGTCGCGGTAGCACGAGTTTAGCCGACGACAAATTAAGGCGATTGCGACGGAGCCGTCGCGGCTCGTTAAATCGCACGCACTTCGTATTGCGGAGCCACTTGAAAGCACAGCTTACGCCCGAGGCTGGCTTCAAGATTTCACGAAGTCTCTACGAACCGTAATCTGAAACGTTCTGCCTCGCGTAAGATTGGAAATGTTTCTCTCTCTCGGATGAAAGAAGAAAGAAGAAAGAAAAAAAGACTTTTTATCTCGCTTTCTGTCGCGATACAAGAAAAGAGGAAAGAAAACCGAAATACAGGAATTTCTTTCGCAAGTTGCCCAAGAATAAGAATTTGCGGTGGAAATTCCTGTGCCCAACGAATCCAACGTTGGAGTAAATAATAATTCGAGACGCTGGATCGAGTTTAATTGAAGAAACAACGACGCACGCACATCGGTAAGTAAGACGAAACTTCACCGTAAATATACAAGTGTTCTTGGCAAGAGAACTAGGAAGCTCGATGATCTCGTTATCGTGGACGCGGAAAGGATGATGTACGAGCAGTAAAACTTGACCTTACACCAATTTCTAAGAGAGACACTGACAGTAGAACGACGCTAACTTAATAACAACGAAATACATACTTCACCGTGGTGAGCGTTACACTCATCGCGAACAAATAGAAGAAATCTAATGGATTCCAGGGGTTCTCAAAACCATACCCAAATATAATAAAAAACAATATATATATTCAATAGTAATCCTTATGAATATCAATTCTATTCTCCAAGACATAGAAAATAGTAAACATTCAGCATAGAATATAAATTATGACTCAAAACCTGATTAATAAATATTTTATTAAAATAAAACTTCGGATAAACATGTATCCGTGTAACTTCAGATGAAATCTGCATAATGTCGCCCAGCTCCCTTTGACCGGTAATTAATCATTCGTTTGATTAAAAGAAGACGGTCAACGATTTAAGGGTTAAACTTCGCACACGAGAGGAGAAGACGTGTAAACGCGGGCATCACGTGCTCGGAATATCGTCGGATAAGCACGAGGCGGTTCGACGAAGAAATTCGTTTATCTGCGTGCCAGAAGAACCACGAAGACGTCGTCGTAAAACGAGGGAAGAACATCGTCCGCTGACCATACATTCTTGTTGACCGAATGAATACGCGTCGGTACGTTGGGCCCATAATTGGTGCCGGCCAATTAAGGGTTAATTGAGTGTATTTTAGCCTGAAACCAGCCGCGTCGTCGTTACTTAAGGCGGCACCCACATTAAACCGAAGCTCTGCAGCGACGAAATAACGCTCATCTACGTACACTTTGTACTTTATATCCTGACGTTACTCGTTTCTATCCCGGCGGTACGGCACCGGGTGGATATTAAATTATACCCCGACGATGATTTATTAATACGGTGTATCAACATCCTAATTGATTTTCCTCGTGGAATTCGTACGTGAAATTTAAAATTATATACAAATTATGGGAATGAATTACAAATTTTCGATAAACGTTGTCGAGTGATTTTTACGAGTAAAAATATGGAAATAAAAATTATACGTGTGTTCGTAAATTGAACGTGACGAACGTGTATGGTGAAATTGGTGGCGAGCAGCATGCAAACAAGTACACGTGGAGGATATCAATGTAACATTATCGTATCACGCGATAGTTTATCAGGCCTTTGACAAAAATTTCGAACTACGAAAGGGGTGAACTAGCGCGCAGCCATTATCGACGACCTTGTAGGTTGATAATCGATAGTTCACCACCTTCGTGATACGCCGATATATTCTCTTACACTTTTAATCTCTCCTGTTTCACTTTACTTACTTACAGCGAGATACAATTTCGTCTACAAAAACGGTGATTTTCAATCGGAACGAAATTTCTATTATACACGTAACGATCGAATTTTTACGCAACGACGAGAAACTCCCGGTGTCTTTGTTCGAACGTCCACGTGTTCGGTAAATATACAAGAAAAAAACACACACACACATACACACATACACAGAATAAAACGATTAATACCAACGCTTCAATGCTCGCACACGTATGTCCAATTAAACCAGTTTTTATGGAGGGTGGCGGCTATATATGAAATAACGTTGTTTCGCGAAAGGGTTTCGCGTAAATATTAATTAATCTTGTTTGTGCAATATTATGTTACGCGGCGGCAGCGGCTCGTTCTTTCTTCTTTTTCACAGAAAAACAGACGCGGGCCGACAATGACGGAGCAAACGAGTCGGACTGTTGCCGGCAAAACCAGTATTCTCACACTCTATTCATTCTTTCATTCCTCGTTCTAAAAATAGAGTTTACTCCAGTAAAAACGTCGGCGTCTTTTTTTTTCTCTCTTTCTTTCTTTCTTTCCTTCCATCTCCCCCCCCCCCCCCCCCCACCGATCATGATGAATGGATTCTTTGTCGATGCCTTTCTAACCACCGCCGATTACATTCTGGTGGTTGCGTCGGTTTGGAAACAGGGTATAGACTTCCAGGCTTCTATTGGATGGCGTTATGTAAAAACCAATTGACCTACTTATCAGGAAAGTGCATTTACACGCGAATAAGTTATTCGTCAGACGCGCACGGTCGGCAAAGATCACGCTGTCAATTTTCAAGCTTGAAATTCACGCGAGACTCACCTCGTCGTTATCCGTAGAATATCAAACGAGACATTAGACAAAGTATCTATAATATCACAAACATATCTATCCTGTAATAATTGAGACAATTTCATCCCTTGGATAAACTAATACGATAAATACGGTGAAAGGTGAACGGTATCTTGTAATTAAAACAAAATTTACAACGTACGAACGTGACACGATAATTATTATTATTATTATTATTATTATTATTATTATTATTATTCGATGAATGTCTCAACGTTATATCATTCCCGTTAATCTTACGTAATGTGATTAATCAACACGTGTGTATATCTTTCGATAAAAAATTGGAACTAAATGCTCGGCGGACCGTACGTTTTATTAATTCGCCGTTAATTTTACGTAATTATATTTATATGTGTAGTAATCAGTGTTCCCGCGAGCAATAGTGTGTTTAGCTACTCGTAAATTCCTCATATTATCGCGATATATTTAACCAGCGATAATGTAGCAAACAAATCGTATCGTTTCCCGCAAAACCGGTATTCTCACGCTCTGTTCGCTCGTCTGTTTTCGCTCGCTAAAGATAGCATTTACTCCAGTATATATCGACGAGGCGAACCTGCGTGCAACGATTCACTGGTAAGAAAATCACGTAATTCCTTACGAAGGTAACAGCGCCGGGGAGTCTCTCCTCGTTCGCCGGTGACGACGAGAGGTGAGTATCCAAAGAAACTGGAAGAATCCATTAGCCGGGAGAATAAAATCATCCGCCGCTTACTACTGGACCATCATTATTCGCGTTTCTATAAATAGCCCGGCGATTACTTCATCGTGGAAATCACGTAACGTCATTCGAAAGAGATATAATGTGGGTCGCTCGAGGAGACGAGGAAATGAAATCGTACACGTAGCAGATTTATGTATCGTTGTATATACATATATATACATATATGCACAAATACCATAACCGTCATTCGCTGACGCATCGTCAATAACAATTCCAACAATGATAACAAGCTGAATCTCCTTACATACTTCCGCTATAATGAAATAATCCTTTTTCTATTAATAGAACCGAACTATTCGTACAGTACCAATAAGATCTATACAATCTATACAACACAACATTCCTCGAAATCTTTGATAATAATCGTTCTATTTTTTGTTTCCATTTGAAAATAAGTATACAGGCGACTAATTATCGAATCTCTTTATAATAAATAGTAATAATATACGAAACTTCGATCGGACAAAAGTAGATGGATAACACGTGACGACCAAGTCGCGAAGTCAACGATCGGCGGAATTCGATAATCGACGAATTTGCTCCGTCACGCCGGATACGGCGTTAATTCGTTTAAAGCACGAAGAAAAGGGAGCGGTGTCAGGCCGAACGCGTCGGGACGACGGCGAACTGACACCAAGCCGGACCAGGTAAGCGTCCGTACGAGTGCGTGGGGCATCAACAGGCTCGGCTATAAATAGACCGCGAAGGTCAGGGGAATCAGCAGTTTTCATGCAAATGCGCCATCGATAGTATAATATCGTTCCTTTCGCGGAGAACCAATTGGGGCCCCGCCGTTTACCTGAGACCCCTTTGGAATCGTTACGGTTTAATTTGTTTTCAATCGCGAATGATTCTCGAAGATTTCATCTCTTTTTATTGCGGAATTTATTTTTTTTCTTTTTACACTTGGATCATTGATTGAGTTGTTTTTTCTTATGTTTGTTTAAGTAATCGATGATATTGTTTCCGGAGAATGTGTACTGTATATATAATTGTTATTTCCTCTGGCGGAATAAATAAGGTAACTATCCGATGTTGTAAATTTTCCATGAAATATCCGGTCGGTTTACAATGTAATATTATACAGTCACGTTGGGATACGTTGTTTCAGTTACCGAAGACGCGTGCAGTAAACTATTCTACCCGACGGGATAGACTTTATAGCGCGGGCCCGGCCGACGAGAAACATTGTCACCAGTTATACTCACGCGAAACTCTCGGGTTTCAATGCGTCTTGTACTGTACGGAGAGTGAACGTTCAAATCGAGTTACGTAAGGTTTTCAAAGGGTAATTTAACGTGGAGCCGCGTTAACGCGGGCCCCCGTCAGGCATTACCCACGAAATTACATGTAATCCCACGTGAGATTCCACGGAAACACTGTGTGCGGTTAATAAGTTCCTCGTAAAAATAAAAGAGGATCGCAATGAAACGTCGATAAACATCTCAAAAAACGTTCCTCTCTTTTTCAAATCCACCACACCCGAAACTTCTTATCCTCGGAAACGTCCTGAAATCCCAATTATACACCCGACAACGATTCCAACCCCATCGTAAGGATAAACGAACGAAGAAGAAGAAGAAAAAGAACCAAAATAAAAAAAAGAAAAACAAGAATCTTCCTTAAACCCAAAGACTTTCGTAAAACGCGCGGCAACGAACGAGAAAACGAGACGAAACGAAGCGAAAAGAAATAAAAGAGACAAACGATAAAGAGATGAGAAAGAGAGAGAGAGAGAGAAAGGAAAAAAAAAAACATTTGAAATCACGCGAGTAGTTTTCCAATCCGTAGAGCCGTCATCGACTTGCCCAGAAGTGCAATCAACAGGTGGTTGCACCAACGTTGCGGTGACCCGTGGCTGTGTCTATGTGTACGTACTTACATATTGTATATGTGTATGTGTTCCGCGCACGTGGATGAGCGTGTGCGCGCACACACAGGCCACGGCATAAGCACACCGAGTTACTTATCGAAAGTTCCCACTGGTTCACGGTACCCGTACGCGTTACGAGAGGTTCGCTTGTCACATGTACATAGGTGGTGGGCATTCAGGCTCTCGGCGTCCACCTACAGATATGTACCTAAATGGGTACCTGAGCGTGTACAGGGTGGTCCACGCAATCGGGTCGCCTGCATCGCCTCCGAGAGGCGAAGCTTCGATCTCGCCCGGGGATCCGGGGAGAGGGTAGGGGGGAAGGAGGACGTATCGGTGTGCAGCGTCGCACGCATTTCAGCTCATTTGCATTTTATCCGTTAGGCATCCGTTATATTGTATGCTCGGCTGTGCGATATAAGCCGAGGTGGAATTCTCGGTAGCGGGAGAGAATCGTTTCACGTTCGAACGGTGCCGGTGTGTTCTGTGTTTTTTTTTAAATTATGTATTTATTAATTTATTTAGTTAGTTATTCATTTTTGGTAGAATGTTTTAAATGTAATATAGAGTGTCTTTTCGTGACGTTAGGATAAGTGTGTTATTGTAGTTGTCGATATCAGGGTAACGATATGCTTTCATAAATATAGACACGGTTGGATCTCGATAACCGTTTCACCGACGGTTTTGGACGATGTATTTAAATTTAGAAAATTCGAAAGTTTACGATCGTCTGTAAAAAAAACACACACACACACACACGCGTTGATTCATGTGCGGAGGCCAGACACGGCGGGAAGAAAAAAGAAATGATTCTTTACAATTCCATTAGCGGAGAATGCCGCGGATATTCTTTTTATAAGACACGTTCAACCGTGCGGATCAAGTACGGACAATTAAAATCGCCACGTGCGTATTTCCCTCTCTCTCTCTCTCTCGCACCCTCATCTCTCTCTTTCTTTCTTTCACTATTTCTTCTTTTCCTTTCGTCGTCCGTCGCGCGACATGTATAATATAAAAATAGAACGTTGGGCAGACAACGGCCGATGAAACCCGTGTGGAACACGACGGGGAAATAAATCCCGACGGAAGCGCGAATATAAACCGCATAAACATCCGCCAGGCGTCAAAGTATGTATGTATAGTATGTATGTATGTACGTACAACGACGGGAAGAAAAAGTGCGACGCCTGACGAAATTCAACGACGCGTGCCTCCGGGAAGGCCTCCCGCGGTTACTGCAGCGAGTAACGAGTGAAACTAGGTGAAAGTAAGTAGTAGCTCCTTATGCTTATATGCACCGGCCCTCACGTGCCAAGGAGAAGGGCCCTCGGTCAGCCGATTTTACGTTTTAAATCAAAAGGAATGCAAACGGGCCACGGGGACGACTTTTATCCCTTTCTTGTTATAACCGGGCGATCGGTTTCTCGCGTGTCCATTTCATTTTCTTACGACCTCCAATTAACATAAATTAGTCTGGAGGTCTTTTTACGTCCGCGTACCACTTTCTCATATTTGTCCGGATCGAGTCCCCGAGAATCGCGTCCTTACGACTCCATCGATGGAACCGATTCCCGATTCCCTCTTCTTTTTTTTATTTCTTTCCAATCTTTTCTCCTCTCCCTTTACACTTTTGGGTTCCCTTTCCGTTTCATTCTCGAACGACTCGTTGTAATCGGGACGCGTGGGTTAAATTTCATTTTCAAATCGAATAGTAAACGGAGAAAAATAGAGAAAAAGAGAGAGATAGAGAACAAAAAGGATCGACGATAACGTTCCGTTTCACCGTGCGTTCGATGTTTAAACTTTCCACGGCGATATACGAGCGACGTCACGAATCGACTTTTCCGCGATTCGCTCGATTCACTTCGCGAGGGACCTTTGGCACGGCCGCGACTTTCACGAAAACGTAAAACCCGCCGGTAAAAGTCACTCGACGTTGTCTCCTATGATTTTCCACGATTACGAGCGAATTCCGCGGTGACGTGCGCGCAAGCGATCGCGTGAACGGTGAACCGAAATGAATATTGTGCATATCTTGGAACGAAGCAATCGACGCGATGCTTTCGATTGTTTATTCCTCTTCGAACGGATGATCATTATGACGAAAGAATTACGAAAATCGTGAAAAATCCTCAAATTCAGGCGGTTTTTTGAACGGCATTCGCTCAATTTTTGAGATAGGCGTCTGAAACTGGTACCATTGTTTTAGTTAGGAAATTCTACGCCAGAACAATGTATAATAGTTGTACTTTTCGAAAATTTAATTTTTCGCAAAAATCTGAAGGGGGTAGGTCAGGATTTTTTGCGATTTTCGTAAATCGCTCGCCATTTCTACAATTTTTGAGATATCAAAATAATTCTTTCACTGTCTTATTCGGCTTCGGATTCCGCATCCAAAACGCCCTGGATCGTTTTAATAGCTCAAAAATTACGGAAATGGCGAGCGATTTACGAAAATCGCAAAAAATCCTGACCTACCCCCTTCAGATTTTTGCGAAAAATTAAATTTTCGAAAAGTACAACTATTATACATTGTTCTGGCGTAGAATTTCCTAACTAAAACAATGGTACCAGTTTCAGACGCCTATCTCAAAAATTGAGCGAATGCCGTTCAAAAAACCGCCTGAATTTTAGGATTTTTCACGATTTTCGTAATTTGCTCGCCATTTCCGTAATTTTTGAGCTATTTAAATGATCCCGGACGTTTTGGACGCGGAATCCGAAGCTGAATAAGACAGCGAAGAATCGTTTTGATATCTAAACAATTGCGGAAATGGCAAGCAAATTACGAAAATCGCCAAAATTCATCAATTTCTAACAGTTTTTTGATCGGCATTCGCTCAATTTTTGAGATAGCGATCTGAAACTTGTACCATTGTTTAAGTTAGGAAATTCTACGATAGAACAATGTATAATAGTTGTACTTTTCGAAAATTTAATTTTTCGCAAAAATCTGAAGGGGGTAGGTCAGGATTTTTAGCGATTTTCGTAAATCGCTTGCCATTTTTACAATTTTTTAGATATCGACCTGATTCTTTCTGCATCTTATTCGGCTTCGGATTCCGCATCCAAAACGCCCTGGATCGTTTTAATAGCTCAAAAATTACGGAAATGGCGAGCGATTTACGAAAATCGCAAAAAATCCTGACCTACCCCCTTCAGATTTTTGCGAAAAATTAAATTGTCGAAAAGTACAACTATTATACATTGTTCTGGCGTAGAATTTCCTAACTAAAACAATGGTACCAGTTTCAGACGCCTATCTCAAAAATTGAGCGAATGCCGTTCAAAAAACCGCCTGAATTTGAGGATTTTTCACGATTTTCGTAATTTGCTCGCCATTTCCGTAATTTTTGAGCTATTTAAATGATCCCGGACGTTTTGGACGCGGAATCCGAAGCTGAATAAGACAGCGAAGAATCGTTTTGATATCTAAAAAATTGTGGAAATGGCAAGCAAATTACGAAAATCGTGAAAATTCATCAATTTCTAACAGTTTTTTGATCGGCATTCGCTCAATTTTTGAGATAGCGATCTGAAACTTGTACCATTGTTTAAGTTAGGAAATTCTACGATAGAACAATGTATAATAGTTGTACTTTTCGAAAATTTAATTTTTCGCAAAAATCTGAAGGGGGTAGGTCAGGATTTTTAGCGATTTTCGTAAATCGCTTGCCATTTTTACAATTTTTTAGATATCGACCTGATTCTTTCTGCATCTTATTCGGCTTCGGATTCCGCATCCAAAAAGCCCGGGATCGTTTTAATAGCTCAAAAATTACGGAAATGGCGAGCGATTTACGAAAATCGCAAAAAATCCTGACCTACCCCCTTCAGATTTTTGCGAAAAATTAAATTGTCGAAAAGTACAACTATTATACATTGTTCTGGCGTAGAATTTCCTAACTAAAACAATGGTACCAGTTTCAGACGCCTATCTCAAAAATTGAGCGAATGCCGTTCAAAAAACCGCCTGAATTTGAGGATTTTTCACGATTTTCGTAATTTGCTCGCCATTTCCGTAATTTTTGAGCTATTTAAATGATCCCGGACGTTTTGGACGCGGAATCCGAAGCTGAATAAGACAGCGAAGAATCGTTTTGATATCTAAAAAATTGTGGAAATGGCAGGCAAAAACTGGTTCTTTCGCAGTACAAAGGTCAATTATTAATACGCAAAAACTATAACTTCTATATCGTATTCTTACTAATAATCGACGGACATCCTAGATTCGAACCGAAAATGGTAACGTAGCGAGTGACACTAAAATGGTAAGAGGGCTCTAGAGCCCTGCAAACCAGTGACATCGAAAAGCATGGGGATGATTGGTCTATCCAATACCTCGTCTGTGCTATTATCATGATTCCGTGAAGTACTTAAAAACTCGTCATCCAATGACGTATGTAACCACGTGGCACACACCTACACCCTATCAACTATAACTCCCCATCAAATTATGAAAAAACAAAGAATCAATACCAACGAAAAATTCTATTTCCATAAGCAACAAGTAGTTGACGCGTTAATACGATGATTTTACCGACAATTAAAACAAAGTTAACCCCATGGGTAGGGATGTCAAAAATTTTTTTTTAATCGGCAGGACCCACAGGTCCCTGGGTATGTATCGCGTGCCTCCTAACGTCACACGTATACAAGAAGAGACCCACACACATACAGCGAAGCGGACCGTAATTATA
>CAKJTC030000298.1:0-21932 GCA_917499265.3 Mimumesa dahlbomi | reverse complement strand
TCTGTTTCCTTGAAACGGTCTTCAAGAAAGACCAAGAATGTAGAATCACAGTGAAAAAATTAAATTTCATGCTAAAAAGTATTTTCTGACTACATTATCTCGACAAAATGAAAATAGACAAATGAGAACAAAGCTACGAGGAGAAAAAAGGGAAACGTTTCGTCAACAACGTCGACGGTATACCCGTCGCATCCTATAAACAAGGCAAAAAATCCGTGTACACACAGTTACGTTATTTTACATTCTTCAGATGATATTTCTCCGTTATTTAAAATTTTATCAAGTTCCTCTCCTCTTTCTTTATAATTCCTATCTGAAACTTGCGTTATCAAAGTAACGAGTAACAATTTGCACAGACCGATCCGTATCGCCCTTTTTCGCTCTAACGTCTTGATTACTCGAGAACTCTACATATTTCTGTTATTTAAAATTTTATCAAGTTCCTTTCTCAAGTTCTACAAATTTTATCAAGTTTCCTTATAATTCCTATCTGAATCTCGCGTTGTCAAAGTAACGAGCAACAATTTCCGCAGACCGATCCGCAGCACTGTTTTTCCATCTAACGTCTTCATTACTCGAGAACTATAAGTTTTTCTGTTATTTACAATTTTATCAAATTCCTTTCTCAAGTTCTAAAAATTGTACCAAGTTTCTCTACATATACAACTCTACATATTTCTGTTATTTGCAATTTTATCAAATTCCTTTCTCAAGTTCTAAAAATTTTATCAAGTTTCCTTATAATTCCTATCTGAAACTTATGGCATCAAAGTAACGAATTTGCACAGACCGATCCGTTTTTCGCTCCAACGTCTTCATTACTCGAGAACTATAAACTACCGACGTATTTCCCACCACAATGCACGCTTTGTCCTCGGGCATTCTCCGTTCCCCTCGCCGTAGCGTCTACGTCAAAGTCGCTCGTACAAGCCGTGAAAATTACCGTCATCCGAAACATGTCGCCTAAGTGAGCGAGAACCGTACCGTTTACCCTACTTCGTGTTCCGACGTTCGCCGGGGAATCGCTGAAACCCGAAATTCTTGGCAGTCATTGGCCCATGGACCGGCTCGCGCTATAAACCCGTGGAATTTCGGGAGTAGGTCGACGACACAAAAACAAACTATTGTATTTCACGTGGCGTCCTCTATTCTATCGCGTGGCAACGCGGAAAGAAGAGGCGGGTTTCCAACGAGGGTTACTGGCTCGTTGAAAAATGGACGGTCAAACGCAGCCCTTCGACCCAGAACACCCTTCGAAGGGGGGCTGACACGCGATGGACGTGCACAACAAGGTCAATGACCGTGCACCCTTGCGCACCCTTAGACAACCAGTGCCCGGAAGCAAGATCGAAGCCCTTTCATCTTGGGGAAAAAAAAAATAATGCTGGACGGAAGTCTACCACCCTCGATCTAGGAGGAATTTCTGAATCGGTTATAAAACACGGGGATTTATACCACTGACGTATAATTTTAGAGCCATTATATTCTATCGTGATTATTTATTCCAGCTAGGTAACCGGATAAGTATGTAAAATTAAAATACTCCCGTTAGAACGTTCTTGGTAAAATATAAAAAAGTGTATGAAGAATTATGGATGGTAAAAAATCTATCCGGACACTGGAAAATGAATTCTTTTTCCCGACTGAAATGAACGAACATTTATTACTTGTTGTGTGGTTTAATAACAACCTGATTGTAAAAATCTCGTGATGGAAAATGAATAAAAGTTATAATGAAAGATTAATATTGAAACAAAGTGGAACTAGAGATATTCAATTATAGATTCACGAAGAGATTCGTGGTAAGTCGGGATTATTGATTGTAAAATTCGGTTCGATGGTTTAATTAATAATTAATTATAGTGAATTCGAGGTTCACGAAAGGCAACGTTACGTTCGTATCTCGCGACGTCCCGTTTACCCGCGCGTTCTCGGTAATGGAATCCATTTTGCCCGTTAACGAAGTAAGGCAACAAAACAGCAATTAAGGTTTCCTTTCCGTCGCGTATTTCGCGTGCATGTGTTCGCTCGTACGTACGTGACAAGATTTCGAGAGTGGCACGTTTCGCAACGCCGTTAGTAAGGACATAATCGCGACTACCGTGAACTTTCGAAACAGCGAATTCTCCATTGAGATGCACCGGCGGCGATAGATAACGGAGAGCAATGTCGGAAATTTCCCATCGCAACGCCGAGATTTCTATCGAACGATAGAAACCCGTAGAATTGATTTAATTGAATTTGAAACACTTTACTGATGATTGCACGGAGATTTCGGATATTACGTTCTTTTTATTGGAAGTCTATAAATAAATTCTATCGTACAAAAGGTATGTTTACTATGATTGATAAATAATGATAAACCATGTCAATAAAAATGTAACATTTCCATGGTACAGTAAATAACAACGAAGAAAAAGAGAGTTTTAGTAAAAGTGAGAATAATTTTTTCTACTCGCTATAGCATCTTGAATGTATCAATGTGTGTCACTGTTTATTTGTTAGAACACTATTTGTAACAGAAACGATGGAAAGAAACACGATAGTACATTTTTACTAAATGACGATTAATTAATAGTTTTCAATCAAGATTTTTTTTTTATAATTAATAAAGCTTGAAAATTGTATCGTTCATCGGATGGTTAGGTTTCTTTACGTGTACTAACGCTATGAAATCGTCCGACAAACGAGTCTCGCGTGATGCGCATCGTTTTCTCAGATGAGGCATCACAAAGCATGGGAGAAGAATGATACGCGTATATCTCTGTGTACACGTTCGTTCACAAGTCACGGGACACTTGCGAATTTGAGTTAAGAATAACTTAAATCCGAGGCGGTCATTAGATTTAAATGAATTCACTGCTCACTGTATCTAGTTTGCAGTTAAAATGTGACATCCGGAAATTTGTGAAGTTTGAAATTTGAGTTTTGAAACTTACCATCCGCGACAAGTTTTGCGCTTTGGAACTTTTGGCGCCCGACAGTTTTTTCATTTGCGAACCTTCGCGTCCCGGAAACTCGTAGCTTTGAATTTCTGGCGCCCGGAAATTTCTACGCCCCGAAACTTTCGTCGCTCCGAAACGTCTACGCTTTGAAGTTTCAAATGTTGTGCCTTTAAATTTCCCAAAGAAACTCAAAAACCATCTAAACGTTCAAATTTCATGCCCTGGATATTTTCACCCCCGCTAATTTGCATACATTTCCACCTTTTGTGCTTCTAAATAAGAAATTCTGTTCAAGAAAATATAAATGGGAAATCACGGTTCTATTTCTACACGTATAAAACTCAGCGATATAAGTGTTAACGTGAAAAATAAAATCATTTTTCCCACGTGACCGTCGAGTCCGCGATTCGTCCCACGACTTGTGAACCACGTTGTACACGTGTGCGTGTGTGTAGGCGCCTCGTGTTGCGTCGAAACGAGCAACGGGAAGTTCACCACGATAAGGGGTCCCAAGGCGACTTCTTTTCCGTGGTTCGCTGCGATTTCGCATCGCGGATAGGCGCCAAGGTGAAAAAATCACAGGTTGCCAAGTAATACGGGACACGCGTTTACTATCGGGACAGCTAATTAAGGGTCGATTAGGGCCGTCGGTTCGACGTTAGTTAGGAACTGCCTTACCGCGTAAAGGCTCGATTAGTTTTGCATAAATTAAATGTCGGAAGGAGTTGGTGGTTAATTAAACGCGTCACATTAATTACGTGTTCGCGCCCGTATGCTGCGATTATTTTGAGACTTAAACGGGCAAACGACGCCGCTACGAGATTTCGCCGAGTGATAAAGAGCGTGTGAAAAATTCTATTAAGATGACTAATAAGCGGGATAACACGTTCGTTAATTATAGTAATTAAGATATATATATTATACATAATCATCGGGAAGTGTGCGTCTATAATACTATATGAAATATCGAACATTCGCAATTTAAATAATATAATTAACAATTCTATTAATATTTAATTTCAATTTGTTTTATTAATTCAATAAGAATCTCGATATTCGCGGTATGCAAATTGTTCCACGAGGAGAACTTGAATAATTTTAACGGCTTGCCGATCGCTCCGGCGCTAATGTCCAGTTTTAGTTCTCGGTATTTGTACCGTTCTAACTGCCTCCAAGTATCGAAACTTTGGCTCGAACGAGCCAAACCCGACCGGCGAACTTGCTCCATGGCTTCGTAACGTTCCCAGCGGGTGGTAGGAAAAGTTTTCGGTATTCGTGGAGAAGAGGTCAGTGTGGCAAAATTCCAAAGACGTCACGCACGGCAGGAATTTTCGTTCGACGAAACGCGAACCCGGCGTCCAATTTAATATAACAACAATCCTCCTCTAAGTCTTCCTCGAATTTCCATCGACATTAATCGAAAAGATTCTCCACTCTAAATCGGAATCGCTCGTAGAAGAAATCGTTCAGCTTTATTCGGAGGACTCTCGAAACTGGACAATAAAATAACGAAATTAACGAGCCCGCCGCCTAACAATCGTCCACGGTACGAATAATTAGATTAACCCGAAAACACGATGACTTTCGAATCGTCGAGCGGGCAAATGGCGCACGCTAAACCGCACGGCAATAATTACTTGAACTAATTACTGGGAAATCGAACTCGTTACAGGCGCTCGCATCTCACGGTGTCGTTTCGCATCGAAATCGGATGAATAGTTAAATTATAATACCAAAACACCGAGTATCTTCCCCCGAACACTACAAAACTATCGATGTAACCATCGATGTAACGTTCGAATATCTCATACGTTGGGAGTGAAATTCACTTATTAACCAAACCAAACGAGCAATTATTCCCCAGTTGTACGCGTTAAATCCGTGTGACAAGCGATGTCGGGCCGAAAGCGGAATCTCGCCGGGTGAAGTTATTCGAAGCTACTTTCTAAAACTCGAAGAAACAACTGAAACCTGACTTTCCAGTAGTCAAGTATCCCAGCCTGGACGAGTATCACCCATATACAGAGAGGTTCAATTACATCTGAAGCGGTAATCCGGGCTCTCGACTTGCCTCTCAATAAACGATCTCCCCTCGCTCGGCCCTCAGAAACGATCTAGCCGGTCACGCCGAGTACATCTATTCTGCTTAACTAATTAAGTCGCTAATGAAATGGTAATTGCCTTAAAGTTCAGTCGGTCTGCCGCTCGGACGTTCTCAACGGCTACCGGCTACCGTCCCGTCGTTTTGTCGATCGTTCGAGTGGATAATTAATTGGATACCGATTGCCGGTTCGACGATGATACCTCTAAGTTCTCTGTTCCGATGTAATGTTCCATCGTGTTTTATTTTTTTTTCTCTATTTTCTCCTTTTTCTTTTCTTTTTACTCTTGTTCCTTCTGTTTCTCAATGAACACGCATTAACGTCCGTTCGCTTTCCGTGTGGCTTCACTGACGATTAATTGATCGACAAATTTCGGAGTTAATTAATACCGCGACTACGAATTACTTTACGAGCGATGATAATGAATTTCGTGTGGGGTAATCGTACGTTCTTTATCGATGGTATTTATCGTGTTAGTTTTAGATTATTAGAATGTACTTAATGGTGGATCGATTCGAGGCTGTTAATTTGTTAGTCTGTCTGTCGTTTCGAATCGAGTCTAACGGTTTACGGTGAATCGTCTTGAAACGGGAATCTCGGGGAAATGGTAATTAATTTACGAGAGTTATCTAACCTAGCCTCGACGCTATCGATATGCCAAAGTTAGTGGATAATCGATACGTCTCGTTCGTGAACCGGAAAGAATTCGGTCCGTTTATAGCAGTGCATCGTTGCCGAAAACGGTCGCGTGCACACCACTGCACGGAAGCATCTGACTATGTGCTAAAGAACGGTATTTTTTTTTCTTCGACAGTTTAATCCATAATATTTCGCAAGCTTCGACGACTCGAATGAAATCTGAAATTGTTCAGAGAAATTCTTATTACTTATCGAACTGCTTTCGATAAAATATAAAGAACGCGAGATATCTCGTCATCCGTCGGCAATGTGTCGACATCTTTCATTTATATTTCAATGGACCGTTCGAAAGTTTATAAAATAACCAAAGGAACGGCAGGTGTTCTTTTCGAATTTCTTTGGATAATCCTGGATGCTTTTCGCAAAGTTTCATCGCTCGTCTATTAACCAGTTAAGTGTGTTTGACGACTATATCCGTCGTACGACAATTATGTCACCCTTTGATATTTCTATCGTAATATTGGTTAAAAACAAGATATATTCGTAAATTGTAACCCTTTGTGCCCGAGAGTTTTGCATTTTTCTCTTTTTTTGGTGCCTGAGAGGCACCGCTCGAGCGCAAAGAGCGTAATATGTTTAGAATGTTTAGAGGTCAATGTAAATAATTTAAGATGGGATTCATCTATCCATAATTTCCTAACGTTATCATTTGATTTTCGCAACACAGCTGCACGTTCTGCAAAAAAACGTCGCCATACTTACGAAAACTATATTACGAAAAGTATATTACCCTTTGATATTTCTATCGTAATATTGGTAAAGACTAAGATATATTCGTAAATTTTAATATGTTTAGAATGTTTAGAGTCCAATGTAAATAATTTAAGATGGGATTCATCTATCCACAATTTCCTAACGTTATCATTTGATTTTCGCGACACAGCTGCACGTTCCGCTAAAAACGATCGCCACGCTAAACTGCTTAATACTTCCCGCGAGCTTTACGTTTCACGGTAGGGGAAACACACTGCGACTTCTTTCGCCCGTAACCCAGTCACCGCGGGCGTTTAACGAACACCTGTTTCGCGGGACGCGATCTCTTGCCCCGTCTGACAAACGATCCGTCGGGGATACAAGAAACTTTAGCACCGAGTCATACGGCCCGGCCAACGTCGATAAATCGCCGCGCGTGATTTCTTGACGGCCGCCCGGTGAATTACGATCGCCCGGCCGCGAAACGTTATTTTACATGATGTACGCGGCCTCGGGAATTGATAATCGCGGAGATAAAGATTAATCACCTCGAGGAAGTCGCAAATTTCGCGTTATCTTCGACGCGGCGCGCTATCGGGAACTGGTCAGCGGATCGCGGCGAATGATAATTAATTAGCGATGCAACTCTGTCTAGCGTTACTCGATCCGACCCCCGGTGACCCAAGTTCACCGGAATCACCGGCGAGTTAGAGTCATTTGTGATTAGGATTTGTCGGGAAATTGAGAAATTTGGACGGCGATGGACTCGCGATACCCGCGACTCGCGTTTCCGCGAAACTGTGGAAAAAGTTGGGGAATATACGGTTACGGGTTGGTTGGTGGGTTGCTACACTCGATACTGGTTGATTCAATTTTCGGATATACTGATACGTGGGTTAGTGATTGTTGCTGAGCGAATGTTGTGTCGTGGTAGTTATAAAGAAGACGGGAAAATAATCAAATATTAATTAATCGAGTAATTTACATTTATGTAAACGAAAGATTTATTGCGAAAAAGAGACGAATTTTTTGCAGTGAACGATTTTCTAAGTTGTACTTAATGTAAAACTTTTGAAATGTAGAATGGTTTGATTATACATTTCTTTTTCTTGTATTTTCGTATTTAAATTTATTTTTCAAGTGTTTCACACCGATCAAAAGATTCTTTAATCCACTTTCGATTTGACGACAAAGGAAATTGGCTTTCAAACAAATTCTTTACAGATTTGAAATACGAAAGTGAAATATCTGTGTTATTTATATAATGTTGCATATTCCGTCGCGTCGATCCTTAGTACGTTCATCACAATTAAAACTGTCTTACCGTCATTTCGCTTGATATCGGGCAAGTCGATTCTCGAGTTTAACGGCGGAGCTTATCGACGCGAATAAATTTTCCTGCCGCGAAAACTCGAATCGTTCGGAGGTACGTTAGTACGTAGCAATTTATTTCTAATTTAACACGTACACGCGCCACGCGAGAAGAAATTGGGAAAACGTTGAAATATTTATCCGTGGATAAATATAATCGTGGCAGGTATTTTTTTTTCGGGACACCGATCAAGGCGAAGTGTCATGACAGGGGATAAGTGTTTCATGACGTGTCACACGGTCCGTCAATTTGTGTCGTCACTGACGCACACATCGATATTTTGACAGGAATTGCTCCCACCGAAAACGTCGGAAAAACTTGTACGAGTGCCACGGAAAAGTATAATTAAAGATAAAATATTTCTATCCTACGTCACTAATGATCATTAGTAAAATATAGTTTTCCCGAGGAAAAGTTTTAACATGTTTACGACTTGACACTTGTTTTTTTTATACTTCTTCCCTGGAAAAAAATATTACGCGAAAAGGTGATGCGATGTATTTTAGTTATAATTTCGCGAAATATTATATCATCCATTTGAAAATTATTGGCATCTAGTGCTTCATGGATAACGCGTAATTTATAGCATTATTCCCCATTTGATAATGAGTTCGCGAAGTTCGTCAGGCAACTCGCGGTTAAATGGCTATTGTGAAAATTACACGCAGTGATGATAATTACGAAATAAATACGGGAATTGCGTCAAATGTTATTTCGTGGAATATTAATTTTATCGAAAAGTAACGGTCTACGCGACACTTTGCAAGTTCTGCCACTTTGTTTCCCACGGGTTTCCGATGCATTGAAATTTCAACACGTCCTGCGATATTGTAACAGTATCGAACGTTTCTAAATCGACACGCCATTCGGAAACGTGTATATGGCGCATACAACGTATGTATTTAAATTTAGCGTCACTGTTACGTCACTTTTAATATTCACACGGAGCACAAACCATTCACAGCTATAAAAGCGGTGCGTCGACAATGTTTTAAGTAAAAATCGAATACCTGAGAAAATTCCATTACCCGTTCGATTGTTTTAAATAGTTCGACAGATAGTACCGAGTGTGATTATTCATCAAGAACGACTGTTACGTGCGCGAGCATTACTTCCAATGATCAATAAACCATTACCTTGGTTAATTACGTCACAGTCCCGCGATACGACGAAAAATGTCGAAATCTGAAGCAGATTTTCCGAATACCCAACGTTTTCAAAATACTCGTTTCGAGTATCATTCGACGTAGAAAGTATTCCTCGTAATTTCGAGCGGGCAATAAAAACAGCGAAGTGCTATTCCCAGATGCGTTTTAAAGCACGAAAATGTTGTTTTCGCGAAACATTGAGTTACGTCGAAAGTGAAGATCTGGAACGTTCAGTGGTTAAGTGGGCGCGCACAAACAAACTTCGTTGGGTAAAATAAAATAAAAACGGCGTGCTGTAAAACCTTTTAACGCTATATCAGCCCTTTACACATGGATGCACTATCTTTTTACTTTCGTCCCGTGAACACGGAGTGGATCGTACGTAACGTCATTAATCACTGTTAAGATTCATCCCGTCGAAGGGTCGAACGACTCGCTCCATTGAAATGTTTGAAATATATGTTTAACGATTCCAAACGAGTTTCACTGTAATCGAGTATAAAGATCATAGAAGTGTAACGCGGAAAATAAAGCGCGCGTAACATGCGGACTTTTCGCAGATTTTTTTCGCGTGTAAAACCCACGCGAAACGTTATAATATTCTTTTTCGCGAACCAACCTGACGGATGTTTTGAAACGCGAACACTTTTCACTTGATATTTAAATGTTTTCCTCTTAGACCCGTGGCGTGATTTAAGCTTAACAAACGTAACACTGTTACCGCGTAGAACAGCGGTACTAACACACGTATGTACTCACGGACGTTATGAATTATTGTCGCCACAGCTTGCGGGGAACGTGTTTCGCGCAGATTTCACGCGGGTTTTATTTCGACGAGTGGACTTTCCTTTGAACGCGCGGAATTAACAGTCGCGGGACACCGATTCGAATCCGTCGTATGGAAACTGAATAAATACGTTATATTCATTTGATGAAATACATGGAAACTTCGGGAAAAACTACGTGTAAATAAAGTATGCTCGAGTGACCATTATGGGTAAATAAAAATATTAATTAAAATAGAACTTTGCGGAATTTCCATTGGAAATGGAAAATAGAGAATCGATCAATATTTTGTTAACGCAGTAATTTGTTGAGAATTTAATAAAATATTTGATTAATTCTCTCTTTTATTCGTTTTATACAAAATTCACATTCGTAGAAATGATACATTTTACCGTGAAAGTGAGTCGAGATTTTTATTCGCGCTGAACCAAATCATCCTAAAAGACCCTAAGTTTCATCGATCATAGATAACTTCCGGAACCGACCATTCGCACGGAAAGAAACTCGAATCATTCCGTAACACCAACGACACAAAGTTCCCCTTTATAAACGATCACAAAACCCTCGTAATCGTTTCCGAACGTAAAAATAAAACCATCCGTAAATCCTCACTAGAGATCATGCTCTCCCTACAAATTTCACCGGTAATTTTTATCCAGCATCAAAACATAAAAAGCATCAAAATGCCCCAAAAAAACACATTCTCACCCACACATAAAACAGAAGCAAAACCAAAATAAAAAACACCTACACATCCAGCCCGCCACAAACACCCTTAACATTCAATTTAAAAAAAAAAAAAAAAGAAAAAAAAAACAAAAGGAACAATCCAATCAGTGAACTCACACGGTAGGCAGGACTACGAAAAAAACGGAAGGAAAACCTGTCGGTGTTTCGTGGCCGCGGTTGCGAGTAACAGCGGAACGGCCGCGAGAGATCGGTCCGACTTCGACAGTTCGGAGAAACTGTCGGCACTGTGACGCGGTACGAGGGGTTTTCTACCCCCTAGTACCGCCACCTGAAGCCGCAGGGGGTCCTTCGGGGAGAAACGACTCTGTGTGGGTAGCGTAGAGAGGCACACGCACACGCTCGCAGGACCGCGCTGATCTCCGCTGCCAGGAGCCTTTCCCGTTTCCATGGTGATACGCGCGCGCGTCCCGTGTAGCCGTTCGTCGACGACAAGGCATGCGCATCTTCGTCGGGTGCCGAAGTGGCAACAGGTTTTGTTTGCCCCGACGGAGCCCCTGGAGCGGAGCTCCGGCTTTTCCCCGGATCACTTCGCCGATCGATCTCGATCGCTGCGAGACTTTTCGGGGCACCGAATTTTCCAGCTCCGGATTATCGAACTTTCCGGGCAATTTCCGGATGCACGGCTGGCGACGCCACTGTGTTTCTTTTTCCCCTTTCCGCGAGACTGTTTTATTGTTTTATTGTTCTCGGGACGAACGATCTCGACGGATTTCTCTCCGTGTCTATTATTTTGTGATAGATCCTGGGGTTGTTGGTTGCGGGATCTAGGTTTCGTTTGGTTGGGATTTTTGTATGCTTCGTGGGATGGGATCTGGGATTTTTATTGGGGTTTTTATAGGGGATGTTAGATATAGGTAATACTGAGTTTATGTCTGTACGTATAAGACAGTCACTGGATTAGAGGAACATCCATATCTGCGACATCTGTATTATTATCTAATAGTTGACATGATCCAGACTACTAGACTGAAGCGCTATACATATATCCTAGTTCACTATGTATAAGCTAGACGTAATCAGATCGTTAGACTGTACGGACGTATTAAGAATATTAGAATGTTTATAATAAATAGTGTGGTACTAAGTAAAACCAAGTCTAACTTCTACACTTAACTGAGTCGTTTAAAATATTATTTTTCATATGTAAGTAAGTTTATAAGTTTATAGAGTTTTTAGGATCGCATTATTGGCCGAAGTAAAAAGTTCAACATTTATCATTTCTAAGCGATCAATAAAATTATTAGTTTAAAAGTTACACTCAACAATTCACTCTGCTAACAGGGAAGAAGGTAAGAGGGTGGAGATAGTTTGATTGCTACTGTGTGTTTGTTATACACCTTTGTCGGGTTTTCTGGAATCGTGATTGTCAATGTTGAATTGTGAACGGTTAATGGTGAACGGACATAAGATTTTCGAGGGAGAGGATCATCCTTCAAAGGATTATCAGAACTCCGCGACGTGGATCCTAGGGGAGTAACGTCGGGTCAGGAAGTGGCTGATGGACAGATTACGATAGGACACTGGGAAAACGGTAGTAGGGTGAGTGACGGATCGTTTTACTCTTTAATGGTGCGACGAAAATTTTCACTCCGGTTTTTCCTCGATTTTCACGGCGAACAGTTTTGTCGCTTCCACAGGAATACATACCAACCTCGTTTTCCCCTAAAGACACTATTTTATCAATAATAGATATCACAAAACAATAAAAAAATTTCTCTAAAAAAATGATCCACCCAACTTTCATAATTCCTTTTCGCGTGTCATGCAGTTGAATAAATTCAAAGTAAAATATTTCATACATTTATCCAACGCGACCTAATTTCTTTTAACCAGTTAAGTATGACGACCTTTTTGCAGAACGTGCAACTGTGTGTCGCGAGAATCAAATGATAACGTTAGGAAATTATGAATACATGAATCCCGTCTTAAATTATTTACATTGACCTCTAAACATTCTAAACATATTAAAATTTACAAATATATCCTAGTTTTTACCAATATTACGATAGAAATATCGAAGCGAAACATTAGTTTCGTACGACGTATATAGTCGTCAAACACACCGAACTGGTTAAACGGAGAAAATAAAAATGTACAAGCGAATTTCTCCGGAACACCGATAAGCCGTACGTGATTAACCGTTTCGGGCGAACGAAATCTCCGATCGATACGGGGAAGGGACACGCGTATTCTGTTTTCCTGTCAGACGGCAAACAACGAGGCCTTACTCACGAAAGCGAAAACCCCGGGGGCACTTTCGTGACCGTCCCCTGATAATAACGAGGTCAAGAAGCGCGCGGCGAGATCGTCCTTCGTGTTTTAAAAGATGCGCGCCGGCTTTTCGAACGTGACAGAGGTTGAACGAGATACAAGATCCCCGGGGTTAACCTTGCGACTTATCGCCGCTGGATCGACGGGACTACGGAGCTCGTTATCGCGATACCGGAGTTCATCTTTCTATAGACGCGTCCAATCGCCGATCGACCCGTAGAAACGTTACGTAACATCGACTCACAGACTCGGCTTGCAAATTAGATTGTAATGTATGGAAAAGTGGATCGGTAGAACGTCGGCAGAGGAACGGATAATATTATCGGGGACCAATTTCATGGGGTTTGTTAGGAGGATGTTATCCTAATTCGTTGAAAGTATTTCGGGAAATTCGGTACAATGAACTGCATGATTCGTTTAATGCGGGAGATGAAACTTCGAATTTATACATATTGTCTGTATATTAACCTCTTGTACACATATGTGTACGTTTGGTAATTTCTTATAAAATAAAAAACCTATTACCAGCGCAGCCAAACTAAAAAAAATCACTTCTTTTATTGAGGGATTCTGTAGTGAATAATCTGTAGTGAAAACTTTGGTCTATTTATTATTATCAGTAATCATAATTATAAAAATACTAAAAATCCATATATGGCCAAGAGCGTGAAGAGGTTAACACGTTAAGCGCCACATCGGTACTTTGAAAATGTATTGAATTTTTCTCAGGTTTGTTTTTACATAAATAAAAGTAAAGTGTGTTTTATTGTTAGATTATTGTACATTTGTGTGCTTGTTTTACGGTATTTGAGTCTGTATAGTGTTCTCCAAATTTCAATACACTCACAGCAATTTTTTTGACCGTGGAGCAATAGGGATGGACAATTCTGGGAAATGGAAACTTATCAGGAGCCCCCGCCATCGACGCCTGGATGTCGGGGATGCTACTACGGATTTCTTGTTTGTTTGCGTGGCGTTTTTGCGTCTGTATGCGTAACATGCGACCACACAGTGGGACGATGAAATTAGTGATAGCGAATGCACGTGTGACGGGGTAGTTACGAACCCGGAAAGTTATCGCACTGAAAAGTATCGACAGCGTACTGTAACTTTCGTATCTTTCATTAGTATCCTATTAAACAAAAGTTTTGATAAAAGTACAGAAAGCACTCGATCACCGTTCATTTTAAACGTACTTTCAAAAAGGATCGATAGAGCATTAAGTTTTCATACCCGTCGTAATAAAATTCAATTAACCAACAGTTTTTGAAGAAAAGATAAAGAAGTCGCTCGATCACCGTCCATTTTAAATCTACTTTCACAGAAGATCGATAGAGTAAGAAGTTTGAATATCTTCCCTAATGATATTCAATTAAACACAAGTTTTCAAAAATAATAAAACAGACGCTCGATCATCGTTCAATTTGAACCTACTAATAATTCTCAATTAACACTAAACCTACCGACAGTTTATGTACATATTCTTATCGAATCTGTAAAAATGATAACTGCTTCAATTGATTTCGCATAATAACTAATTTGGCATAAAATACTCTATTTTCCTTATGTTGGTTAAAGAAATTAAGGTTGCATGCAGTAATTATAATAACAATGTTAAAACGGTCATTTGACCCACCTCGGTGGGTTTAGTTAAACAAAAGTATTGATAAAAATAAAGAAAATGCTCGATCACGGTCCATCTTGAAACTACTTGCAAACAAGATCGATACAACAGTTTAGGTATAAGATATAGCGCAGGATAAGTAGACGGAAGTAGTAGTCCATGTTTCTGCTTGACATCCGATGCAGACAAATTGTCTAGAACCCTCGATCTCTATGGAAATCATTCCAGCGGGCTGCCTCGTTTAAGCGGCAAAAAAGGTAATCGTGACTCGTTGCCTCGAACGATGTATCGACGATTTATGCAATCCCCTTCGCTGCCCTTTTTCCATTTCGATAGCACGAATGTTTGCCCGCTGAATTTTTACCAGGACGCTTTTCGATCCTCGCGAGATTTTCTCGTCTAAAGCGCCGGAGACGCTTCGACAAATTTTACGCGCGGGACGAAACTGCTTGCATTCCGTGAAACGATTTTCAAACACCGAGATCTGCGGTGTTTTCGATAAATTATTTTGTTACACTTACGTGGGAATCGCGTGTGAAAAGTTCGATAGTCGTCGAGGACCGATTTTTCAGGAAATTTATTCGATATGTGAGATGAAATCAAAGATCTTTGATAATCATGATAAATTTCAGTTGAATAATAATTATGTACTGTGTTAAAGATTGGTAGAAATGAAGTAAGCGAGAATAATATGATTTTTTAAATTATTATTTTGTGTTTCGGTAATTCAGGTAAGAGCGATCGCGAAGATAATTTAAAGATTTTTCGAGATTTTAACACAAACACTTAAATAATCCATGATATGGTGTTAATATTGTGTTCCTTCCATTTTCTTTTCTGCATAGTACGTGCATGACATTCTACAGTTTCTACGCAATTAATAAATCCGTATTTTTAATCCGATTCAAAGGCAGCCACACAATGAAAGTTTCATACCGTAGAGGCTTACGTAAATTATTCTTTATTATATATTATTTGACGTGAAATAATTAATTATACCCAGTCACGTGCTCTTGTTAAAATTCTTTACATCAATCTAATGATTAGTGATAAAATTTGTGCAAAATCATGTCATATGAAAATTTGATAAATTGTCTTGAATTTACCTCGAGATTTTCTTGTTTTTCATATACAGTGTGTTTTAAATTCAATACAAAATTGGATGCGAGAGTAAAAAAAAGGCTGCATTTTGTGCCGTCTTTCGAGCATTGAAATCGCTGTGACATGCTTTCTGGTTTGCTGAAATTTTCTAAATGCTTATGAAATCCAATTTCCGCGGAATGTAAAGCTAAATATTGACCGGGAGATCCCGCAAGGAGTCGCAAGTTCCTACTAGAAGAAACTGTAACATATACATAGATGTAGCCAGACTTTTTCAATTTTCGTTACCAGATATTCCTGTATCTTTACTCCATTGGGAATCTTTTTAAAATCAGCGCTTCGGAAAACTTTGCCAAGTGAATGAGTGTCGTCCATTTCGTGGAAGACTTTGACCCAGAAATGGAGCCGTCCATTATAGAAAAATGCAAAGGGGAAACAAGATATATATATATATTAAAACTTCCAAAGAACACTTCCGCCGAGTTCTTTGATAAATTCATTAAAGCTCTCATTAAACGGACAAGTTTAATCGATGCAAATTTCGCGTATCCTTGTGCAAAGTGAGAAATGAATTATTTCGGCGAAAAAGTACGTGAATGTTTCGAGTATTTATAACAGATGATTAACACTAGAATTACCAAGGCAGTCAAAATGACTGGTTCGGAGTTTCTAATAAAAATCCCTTAAATTTCTAACACTGCGATTTCAAAAATACTAAATAACGATGTTGCTATATGTAGATAATTAAATTGATGGATTTACTATCCTACTTTATTCCTCTGTTTCAAACGCAGTTTTCCAGCGTTTTAAAATATATATACCGAATGTAATATACCGAATTAATCCTCGGTAGTTCTAGTGTTAAATTAAAAATCCACGCTTTGAAGAGACGAAGTTGAGGAGGATACATTCCAAGGAAATTTTTGGAAAAATAAAAGAAATGACGAAAAATGACGATTTTGTAACTTGCAACGGTGATCGGACACCATAGTGCGACCACGCTAACCGCGATATTTAGTTTCCCATGAATATTCCAGGATCCTATCGATATCTCGATTTGATCCGGCGGCTTTCTGGATCCATTATTCAGACGCGTCCATACGAAACCGAGCTGAAATAATGCAGACGAGGGAGATCGACATCCGCCAATCCGGCCGATGTGCGAAATGTTTCAAGGGTGAATTCAATCCAGACTAAATCCCGATTTACATATGCAGAGCACTTTAAAGCGACATGTAGAACGATAATTAAGAATGTCGAACATTCCGACGTTCATGTCGATAGTAATAAAATTCAGTCAGTTATATTGAGTCATCTCGTGAGAAAACTGTTTGTATAAATCAGTTTCTTGGATAGTCTAAGGAAATATAAAAAATGTGAATATTAGAAAAACGTTTGCAGTTTGCCACTTTCGTAGTTCGACAGTGTTAATGAATTAAACTTAAATACTTAAAAATATAATCGCACCAAGTATATTTAATGCAGTCTTTAATTCTGTATACTCCGGTAACATTTATAAATTAAACAATATATTGATAATATAAAATAACAAGTATCTTTAACGATACGCATTTAGGTTAATTTCGCACATAAATTACGCGGTACGATTCAGTAAAATTTAATATCAATGTCAAAATATTCGTTAAACCATAAACTACTATGCCTTGAAAAATACCATCAAGACGTATCCTCCATTTTGGGGGACGCCTCTAGAATTTCCGGTTCTAAAACATATTCGCACACCCTTTTCAGTCAAAAGGTATCTAACTGTCAAATTTCATCTTTCAATATCATTTCTGTTTCGACATATTTTCCCTTGGTCATAGGACAACGAAACTGATTATTACCATTACATACGTATGTGTGATATTGGTCATTTAATTTATTCCCCTGAACATTATTTCCACGTGACCGAACTTTGATTTAATACACGCCATTCGATGATTATACGGTCTCGACAACCGCGAAGGATGAGGAGAAAATTTGCACAGTTTCAAATTTCATAGAGAGAGAGAGAGAGAGAGAGAGAATTTCGCGTTAGATATCCACACGCCTGGCACGATGTGAATGTGACGGAGGGACAAGTACAAAATCGTCACGCGAGGCTGTCTTACAATTACGACATCCGGGAATAGTGTCCCGCGGCAACAATGAACCCGCAGAATATTCCTCGCGTATCGAGGTACTATTTCCAACGACGATAAATAAATGGGAAACCTGTGAGTAACAATTACCGTCTAGCTAGCAGCAGCAGCTGTCAATTCGTCGTTCATTCAAGTACGTTCAAATCGTGTGCGTTTCCATTATTATTAAGTGTTAGCCGTTTGAATGACGAGGGACACGGTGAAACTTCTGTTAAAACGATTATTAAACTCGTATATCCGTTTCGGACATGTGCATAATATCTTTTCATTCCACTATAGACTAATTACATTACAATATACCTAGATCTAATATTTTAGAATCGTTGGAAAATAAACACGATACCCAAGACTTTTCTAATAACTGAAAAAATATCATCAAAAAATCTATGTACGGTATTCAAAGGATCAATTAACGAATCCAAAAGCTTATGGTTTAGAGATTTGATTTATTTTAAATACTACGATCGTATCACGAAACCCCAATCGAAACTACCGCGGAATATCGATTCGTATCACGGTAGAAATTACTTTTTTTGCATCAACGTAGCCCGCACGCAATCACACGCACAATAACGCGATACAAACATGAAAACAGGAATTATCCTGGAGCGTGGTGGACCAATATTACCCGCCACGGCAGTGCCGTTTTCACGCGCATATTCAAATTACGCTTTCTCTTTGCCGCCGCTTATTCGACTACGGCCGTACCGCCCTTTGTTGCTATTCAATGCCCCACCTATCAAAGGCCTAACAATTTCCACGTGATATTGATTGCTACCAGCTGTCTATTCCGCTGAATTTCAAGTTTATTCCGACGGACACCTTTTGCGAACGCGGAACCCTTTGTGCGGCGTGCTTCAAGTCGTTCCGAAGTTGCTTAATTTAATTACTCGTCGTCACGAGTCCCGCGATTCTTGCCGTGTCGGCGAGCGTGACATCACTTTGTTAAATTATACCGATCGAATGAATTATATCCACCCGTTGCTCTTTCGAACGGCTTTTCATCCGTTACCGTACTTTTTACCTGGATGTAAAAGTGTGTTCGTTGGAAAAAATTCGCACGTTTTCGCGGTTTCCGAACTGACTGGGAAACATTTTCTGTATCTGGTTTTCCGTCGTCCAATTGTGACATGTATTACTGGTTTGTAATACCGAGAGTGTGTTGGTGCGATTATTTGAGGTCTCTGTTTTGGATTCGAGGATATACATATTTGTATGTATATGTATTTGTATAGATGTAGTTATTTCACGCAGGACTGCGAACATCACGAACGTCACTTCGAAACACATTTGTTTTTCGCGCGAATTCGATGTCCGAAGACGAGAGACATGTTCATTTCGACTGTCTCTCGTTTTTTTTCCCCGCACGCGAAAAATCCCGTTCGCGCAACATTTTTACTTTACGATTCTGCCTGTGTTTTGCGTTCTCTGGCGCGCGTGTGTGTGTGTTCGGTATTTTTATCGGTTTTTACCGGTTGCAGTGATCTATCAGTTTTTTGTCAACTTAATAGCGTACATAGAGTATATGTGTACGTAGCATGTACGAAAGATACGAATCGACTGCGAGTTCTTTCATTTCGTCCCACGATTTTCTTCCGCATGGAAAAAGCAAACTGTGTCGCGCATAACGTTCGAAATAAGAAAAAAAATGAAGTAAAAACGAAAAACTTACCGCACGTTTAAATTAGCTGCTCGCGAAATTCAGTGACAGGCACTAATACTTACCGTTAGAAAATATTAAGAGTTAGAAAAGGGGAAGCAAAGTATGTTAATAATTCGTACCAAAGCAATTTCTTTTTGATTAACTAATTTACAGAAATTTCTTTCAAATTTCGCACTTTTCACTTACATCCCGTTTTTCTCGACTCTTCGTTTCAAAATCCTTTACGATATTTCAAATCTCCCCTTAACATCATTACAAAATCCCATACAATTATTAATCCTTTCCCATTTACCATAACGTCAATTCTACCTTGAAATTTCTACCCAGCAAATTCGTTTCGTGAATTCCATCTCCTTTCTCGTCGAAACCACTCGACCTTGTAACGTACATACTTCCCGCGTTCAATTCGGCGAACACCTGGATTTAGGGGGTGAAACTTGCTCATTTTCCGCTTATCACATCTCGCTTATCGTTTTCTTCCTTACCTCTCGTCTTTCTCCTTCGTTCTCTACCTACCATATGTCTTTTTCTTTCGTTTCCACCCATCGTACGTCTCTGTCTTTTGCTTTCGTTCTCTTTCGACCCGCTCACTCTCTTTCTCTTTCTCTCTCTCTCTCTCTCCCTCTTTTTCTCTCCGTCTCCCCCCGTTCATCTTTCTCTCTCTCTCTCTCTCTCTCTCTGGTTCGCGTGTTGGGTTATATCTACAGAGAGAAGACAGAGTGGCTAAGCCCGCTATCGGGCGTCCCACTGCGAGCGAGCCCCGGGGGCCGGAGTTTATTAGCTCAACCCCCGGTTAGTGATGGCTACAACCCTGCCACGAGTTCGAACAAATGTTTCGCAAAGTTCCGGATACCTTCTGAACGATTACTCACGTTTCATGGAATTTTTGTGGCTTGTTTTAGAGATATGAGATAGAAACTATTTTTCGATCGTATTATTATTTCAATAAATGAGAAGAAACTTACCTATAGGCTATAGAATGATCATTTGTAAAATGGTCCAGGTAATATCATCTCATTTATTTTAGGGATATTTTGAGATAATTGTTTAATACTGTGTTTGGATTAAGTTTTGGGAATTGGAGAATGTTGGGTTAGGTAATCTATTGGAAATATATAATGGAAATTTAATGGAAAGTAAAGGTACAGTAGTTGGTACGCGATAACTTTCCGAGCATGGGGTAGAGAATTCCTGAAAATGGAAAGTTAGCGCGAGGGCTCTATCTCGGCGCTGCGGGCCTTTCTTGTTTGCCGCGTGGTTAGCTAATGGAATTAGTGTCAGAGAAAGTATGTGTGACGGGGTAGGTGTCGATGCGGAAACTTATCGGGTGTAGGTTATTGAGGAAATAATTGGCTGTATCGATTTTGGTTACAAGATTAAACTTTTCTTCTACAGGAAGTTTCAGTATTTTAAACAGAATCTGGTGTGTATAATAATTGTTTTGCGTCACGTGTTTCGGGGAATAATACCGGATGTATTAACAATTATAATCAGTGTTATATTACTAACTCTGTTATTTAAATCAAACAACCCTAGATTCTCTAGTTTTGTATTTTCATCTCCTACTTCTCAGGATTCTAAAATTTTATTTGACTTCTGTACTCCAAGTTTAATTAACATTAATCTCACATCAACGGCTTTAATACCGCTTTTAATTATTTATGAAAATCCCCACATTCGACGTTATTTTATCAAAATAAAGAAACAATCATCTTGTATCACTATCTTAAACTCATTCCATATATAACTCGCACAAAATTTACCATCACTCTCATTTTATTCCAAAAATAACTTTTATAATATTCATTTCCACCATCCCGCAAAAAACAGCTACAACAAATTCCCACTAAATTTACCATTAAAATAAACATAACTAAATCTCTGCATTTCAAACTACCATCACCCTAAATAAAAAATCCACTCCCAACAAAGTCACATGGAAAATAATCCATCTCCCTTTCTATACTGCATAAGCCCGTGCCGCTTAAAAAGTTCGCGAATTCCAATTACACGAACTTATCTCGAGTCCCTCGCTACCCCCATTTCGTCGTCCACCCCTGGGCGCCTGATACAGAAAACATATAGGGACGCCTCCAGCCACAACACCGCGGGCCGCATAAACGGAGTGCGTCTCTCTGCCATTACAGGGTGGCGAGGGGGATGAGAAAGAGAGAGGGAGAGAGAGAGAGAGAGAGAAAGAAAAGACAGGAACGAGGAAGAGCTTATTTGCACACCGACAGCGGTCAGATGACTTCGTTCGAGCTACCCTCGACCTTGTCGACAGATGTTGGATGTTCCCCTGACACGGGTCCGTTCACGGGCCTCCCACTTTGCTCTAGCACGATTCTATACAGTTCTTTTTCAAAATGGCAGAGGTATAACGTTCAAGGACGTGGAATTATACCAATTCCATGGACCGGTGGATTTCATATGAATATTGTCAAATTTAACGACAAAAATAGCTTTGAAAAGCTTTGTAAGAGAATTAATGGAATTAATGGTCTTAGGTAATGGATCTACAAATGACTTTTTGGGAAATTTGTCCATGGATTGATAAAAACAGGGATTTTCTATTGTATGAAAAGTAAATGAAGATAGGTTTGATGATATTGGTGTGTTTGAGAGTGTTTCGGA